>JACDOX010000007.1:121840-167087 GCA_014549065.1 Cardinalis cardinalis
AAAGAAAAAGAAAAAGAAAAAGAAAAAGAAAAAGAAAAGAAAAAGAAAAAGAAAAAGAAAAAGAAAAAGAAAAAGAAAAAGAAAAAGAAAAAGAAAAAGAAAAAGAAGAAAAAGAAAAAGAAAAAGAAAAAAAGAAAAAGAAAAAGATCTCTACCTCTTCATGAAAATGTGGGTTGGCATGTGCAGTCTATTCTGGAGCTTTCCAAGAATGGGCCGGGGGGCTTTGAGGGTCTTAAGGTCACCTCAATAACCCCTCACCACCACCCCCCAGTGCCCCAACTGGCCATGCCTGCTCTTTCACTTCACTTCTGCATCTGCGCTGGATCTTGTGCTGTCATCACGGACCTGAATAGGAAAATTGGCTCCAGAAACGTGCTGTCATACCTTCATACTATCTCCCTTTCTGAACATATCCTGTTCTAACTTGCCCATTGGAATGGTCATTGGTGTTTGAGACAAAGTAATGCATTAACCATTCACTGCTCTGGCACTTGCATGGTTAGTACACATATATACAAATAAAAATATTTACCAAAGGTAAGAAATTCACTCAGTAAAATGAAAACTGAAGATTTTTTTTTCCAGAATCAGTATGTGRAAGCCTGAAAAATAATAATTTCACTTTTATTAGAATGTGCTGGTTAAGACCATTTAAAACACATAAAGGACTTTTAGTTGAAAATTTACATTATGGTGAAAATTAAAATAATAACTATCTTGGTCCAGGATACCTGTTAAATGTAAAGAATTGCTTATTACAGGACAGTGCTTTGGCCTGGATTCTAGACTAAGGTCAGGTGAGATCATAAYTCTGATCTTTAAATTTGCCTTACGGAGCTATGTCTAAGTGTCACCTAGTACTCATCTCATGACAAAACAACATATACTCTTGACAGCAATAGGCTATTAAAAGAGAAAGTTCCAGAAATCAGTGCTCATTTCTATTTAGTGTTCAGCAGAAATATTTAGACAGAAAATCTTATCAAGGATTGAAACTCAGTGAAGTAAAGTCCTGGGACTGTTGTAACCTTCCACATGCACATGACTTTCAAAATCCAGCCTGAATGCACGTTTGCTATGCTATTCCTGGCCAGAGGAAGCTCTACTTCACTGTACAATATTTCACCATTTAACTTTCTCTAACAATTTTTTCTCTTTTTTATCAATTTGTCTTATTTTTAACATTTTTTTGTAGACCAAAAGAATGATCACCCCTAATAATGCTGGTACCTGCACGTTCAATCCCACCATTTATGGGCTTTTAAATCAAGTGCTATGATGCCATTCAAAAACGCTGTTGTGTAGTAACTGGTAAGTTATGCTCTTGTTCATTTCTGCAGTTGTGTTAAATGATCAGTCCCCACTGCACAAGAGAAGAAATATTGTACATGGAGAAATTCTTTTTAGGATGCTTGGTAGCAATTTCTTTCAAAGAAATTCCATACAGACATGCACTACTTTCTTGGAAGATTGTTCATCTGATCTTGGTTCTTCTGATTTCAAAAAGCTACATTATTAAAGATTAAAATTAGCATGCAGAAATAAATCCCCATTTTACTTCTAATAAGCTATTTTTTTAATACTGACCTTTTATTAATCGCTTTAATGCCATAATTGCCTCTGCATGCTTATGTTTTAATTTTTTTACAATGCACATTTTTTTCAAAATAGAAAATTTACTTCTATCTCAATTCTTTCTTCTCAATTTTATTTAATAAGATATAGTAATTTTATTTATTAACTTTATTAATAAGCAATTTTATTAAGTAAATTTTATTTATTGAGAAGTAGCTGCTCATTTAAAAACTGAAAGAAGCAAAAAAATATTCCTCTTGGAAAAAATCAAAATTGTATTTTTTAAATTTCTAATTTAAGTGAAAATTCAAATATTTCCACAGAAAATGATAACATTATCCGTTATAAAGTTTTAAGGGAATATAATTTTGGTTAGTGATTGAATAAATTTCACAGAGATTTTGTGGAGAGAAAATTAAAAAAAAAGTTTGCATTGGCAGTCTTGCAGAAAAAAAGAAGAAATCTAGTTTGTACAATGTACAGATTTTGAAGGAACTTCATTCTACTCAACTGAAAAAAAAGGCAATCATTTTGCAGCTATTTTGGTTTATGGGTGAAGGTTTTATTTCTAATTAATCACTGTCTCTCTTCTCTGACTATTTTTACTCTCTGACCTTTTTACCTGTGAGAAGCACTTCAGCACTGCTTCTCTTGAAAGCATTTTTTATGGTGTTAGTAGAAGTTTGTTTCCTGACATACATTTAGAGTGTTATAATTTTCTCCTAATTTTGTGTATTTACAGACTAGCTTCCCATCGTTATCTGTATTCACCTCAATCCTGTTTAAGCAGTATAAACTAGTCAGGCTGCGTTTTTAGGTCTGCAGCTGGTGATACAATCAAACAATCAAGTTACTCTATGAATCCATGGTTTTGATTTAATCATCTTGTTTTTATCTACCTTCAGGAAGAAAATGCAAAGTACAAAGTTAGTATTGATAGAGAGCTTATGCCTGTTTTTGTGAATCTTATGATTATTCTTGTGATTATTCCTTTAATAAATACTAAAATAGGTTTTATATAAAAATGGTAGAAAATCACATGTCTGGAAATTCAAAGAAAAAAATGCAAGCTGAACATGTGCCCTGCTCAAGTCTTGTACAATAAGCATACTCCCAAGCACGTCACAAGCATGTCCTGTGCCTCCTAAATCTTCCCAAGAAACCTCCTCTAGCTCAATAATTGTTTTGATTCCTTGCACTGAAGGTTTTATCTCATTGGGGATACTTCTTAAAAAGTCAATAGAAGTCTGACTAAATGCAGGAATTAATAAGAGGCATTTAGTTGTCTTTTCATTCTTAAATGTTCATCTCAAACTTTTCTTTGTTGTCTGGATTTTTTTTAATCCTTACAGCTGCTTTATCAGAAATGATTTTAACAAAGCAGAACAATACAAAGCAATACTGTCCTGACTGAAAATATTTTTATTGCTTAGAAGTGACTGTTATTACATCTTACCTTGTCTCTGTCCTCATTTTATCAATTTGATACTTTGATACCATATTCTCTTCAAATTTCCTAAATTCATATCTGAGTTTTCCAAAGACTCCCTGAAGTTTTTGGTCATATACACAGTTTTAAAACATTTCTTTCCTTGGGAGAATACTCAAATGCCAAACAAAATAAATGCAAATTTAAAAAACACCCATCAAAAAGAATGAAGTTAGGAGACCTGTCAAATGTGTGCAGCTCAGGCGACAACTGTATAATTGCTAAGAATAAGAATCAATTAGCAATGGACTATGAAATATTGATAGTATTAAAAGAAGAAAAAAGGTATACAATAATGATAGAGATAATACCTTCTCATTTGCCTCTGACCTTCAGACATGTACAAACTCTACTAATTCTACTGATTAAACGTAGCTTAGTAGACTTGACATTTATTAAGTGAAAGAAATGCAACAACTTATTTGTCTAAATCAAAGGCTCAGTAGTACCAAATAAATTAGATTAGATGCACTAATTACCTGTATGCTATTAGAAATCTATACATTCAAGTGTTATTTTTACTTTTTTATATCAACATGAAAATACCCTCCTTCGGTACTTAGTCCCAAACTTCTGGATTTCAGAGAATTATGATTATAAACTCCAATTTTTTTGAGAGTTGTTAAGTCTAAGAAGATCCAAGGTCATGACCCAAGGGAATTGTATGAAGTTATGTTAGGGGAGGTTTGGGCTACAGCTGGGTGGATGGGTAGAGTCCAATGGGATGGAGTTTAATAAGTCCAAGTGCCGAGTCCTGCATTTTGGCCACAATAACCCCCTGCAGCGTTATAGGCTGGAGAGCTGTGGCTGGACAGTGCTCAGGCAGAAAGGGACCTGGGGGTGCTGGTTGACAGTCGGCTGAACATGAGCCAGCAGTGTGCCCAGGTGGCCAAGAAGGCCAATGGCATCCTGGCCTGCATCAGGAATAGTGTGGCCAGCAGGAGCAGGGAGGTCATTCTTCCCCTGTACTCGGCACTGGTGAGGCCACACCCTGAGTGCTGTGTCCAGTTCTGGCCCCTCAGTTTAGAAAGGACATTGAGATGCTCTAATGTGTCCAGAGGAGGCAATGAGGCTGGAGGGTCTGGGAACACAAGTCCCGTGAGGAAAAGCTGAGGGAGCTGGGGGTGTCTAGCCTGGAGCAAAGGAGACTCAGAGGTGACCTTATCATTCTCTACTATTTCCTGAAAGGTGAATGTAGTCAGGTGAGGGTTGGTCTCTTTCTCCAGGCAGCAACTAACAGAACAAGAGGACACAGCCTTAAGCTGTGCCAAGGGAAATATAGGTTGGATATTAGGAAAAAGTTTTTTTATGGAAAGAGGGATAAAGTACTGGAATGGTCTGCCCAAGGAGGTGGTGGAGTCACCATCCCTGGATGTGTTTTAAAAACAATTGGATGTGGTACTCACTGCCATGGTTTAGTTGAGGTGTTAGGACATGGGCTGAGCTCTACAGTCTTGAAGGTCTCTTCCAACCTAGTGATTCCATAATTCTGAGATTCTGTGATATTAGGTATTGATAAAAGGTTTCTCACCCAGAGGGTTGTTGGGGACTGGAACAGGCCCCCCAGGGAAGTGGTGTACACCAAGCCAAGCTAATGTTTTCCATGTCCCATGACTCACATTATTGAACTGAATTTTTAAAAGAATGAAGACTTTTGAGTATGCTCTCTGGGCAGTTTTACATAGTAATCACCCTATATATGRCTATTTATACAATTATTCCATTCTACTTTCTTCCTTACTTTTGTTGGCTGCTATCTTTCATATTAAACTGAGATCATTGAGTATTTTAAACAGAATCATCACAGATTCCCCATTATCTTCCATATGCCCAAGTCCTGACTCACAAAAAATAATGAATAATAGAATATTACAATATTACAAAACACTTTATGCAGCATGGTTTTTTTAGTGCTATCACTAACTAAAGGTTATAAATATGATTATTTATTTATATCCAAGCAGATACAATTTTTTTTTTTGTTTGCTTTTCTAGAAATAGAGGTTTCTACACTTTTTCTAATAGCCATTTAAGTGAGGGGTTAAGTGCAATAAATCTAAGAGCTGTTTGAAACACGCATCTGTTGAATTGAATTGTTTTCCCTCTTTGTGGGTTTCATGTCTTATAATAGATCCTGAAATTTAATTCTGAGTGATGAATTCAAGCTATTACAACAAGAAAAAGAACAGGTACACATGGCTGATTTGAACATCTGGGTCTCTAAGGCCATCTATGTGCAATTGTCTTCAGTGAGTCATTAATGTATATCATAAGCATAAAAGATTTTTTGTTATATTTTTACCTCACAGTTGCATAGCAAAAGCAACAACAAAGATACTACATGAGAWTTTTTTTTTTTTTWACCTGTTAATACTCCCTTTCTCCTTCTGGTCACTTTGGAACTAATTTGGAAGACATTTTCACAGTATTTACAGTGAYATTATCTGCTGATATTGGCTTCATGCAATCAGAGCAATAATATCAGGTTCTTTTAAATGTATTACACATGGCTAAGCAGTGGCACACTGCATGTCTTGACCATAGTCAGGAACTCTGACAGCAATTGGCATTATCTGTATTTCACTATCAGCCAGACAGCAAGTCTTCCCATAAAGATATTGTTCAATAGGTAAATAGTCAGGTTTGTGTGATCCTGCATACCTGGTTTATAATCTTGAGCTGAAGTAAATTTTTACCAAATAATTGAAGGATCAATGAACCAGATTTACCAGTCTAGACTTGACAATTTGATGTCAGCTTAGACAGTCTGTATCTATGCTCTATCCTTGATGACTGACAAAAATGGGGTTCATGTCACCACATTTTAGCCGTCTTTGATCTAGATATCTTATCAAGACAAAAAATCTGGACTCTCTTATGGACCAGAGAGAGAAAGATGTAATTTATACTTTTTTTTTTTCAGACCAGTTTCTCCCTGGAGCTGTTTTTCTCTGCTGGCTACAAGGGTATTTTTGAATCATATCCACTAAATGCTGAGATTATGAACCTAAAATAAAAGGAGGTTAATTCCACCATAAGCAAGGAATGGCGAATATTTTCTGTAAAAATGTTGGTAAATGTTATTGCTTCAAATAATTGTCAAACTCGTCTGTATATGACTTGTGTGTATTGTCTAATTGTCCTTGAAATGTGTGAAAAAGCACCTTCATTCTCATCAGTTCTTTTATTAAGATGCATTTCCACATAGTAGGTATTTAAATTCAGAGAACTTCAAAACATACTCAAAATTAGCGCATGATTAAGCATTACCTTGAAACAAGAGCCAACATTTTTCTCTCATTAGATTGCAAAAGGTTGAAACTCTGGCTGTCTTAATGAAACAAAAGCTATGGGTATGGGAATACAGCAAATCCATTACTGAACACGGTCCTCAATTAGTGCTGAGGATTGAATGCAATCTCTGTCATTACCACGGTAGCCACTTTCCTGGCCCTCCAAGCTGTGGCTGCTATTCTCATACTGTAGTCAAGTATGCAAAGCTGGTAGCAGCATTGCAGAGGAGAGAGAGGTTATTGACTGCTTTGTGTGGTTAATCAAAAGAACTGCATTTTCTACATCTGTAATTATTCTCCCTTCTCTCACCTGTAGTATTTTGTATTGTTTTATATAGTACTGATTTTAATGCTTTTGATATACAGTGTACATGCCATAAAGCTGAGGTCATAGTTGCTTTCATTTTTTATATCTTCAAAGCTTGCTTTGAAAGCACAACAGCCAGAGCTGTCACTGTGATTAATTGGAAACCATACACCTAAAAAGGTGTAAGGGAGGTCAGGTCATACGAAGCACGGGAAACTCACAGTCAGACATTTTCTAAGTTCCAAGTGCTTAAAGTTTCAACCATAAAAATGTTTTTCTTTACAAATATTGTGAACAAATAAAAATACAGTTGTACGTGCTTCTGTGGCTCCCTAGCAAAGGAAATATTTTTTAAAAATAAAATACTGAAATTTTGTAATTAGAGTTCTTAAACTCTCATCAGTCTCTAGGTCTTCTAGATTGCTGAATTTATGGATTAAACAATGTCACACAATCCCAAACCATATTGAATTAATGATGTGATAAGGCTTTATAATATACGACACATTTCTGAGGTGCACATGTTACTTAAGTTCCCTACTCTGCACAAAAAGGACCAGAATCAGGGTTTTCATGCAAAATATTAATTTTATTTTTAAAAAATAAGTGGAAACCAACTTCCTTTTATTTACATATTTTCGCCCTGTCAGTCTTTCAGGCTGATGCTGCCTAACTGCATTTCCTCTTAATTTCTCTCACCCTCTATTCTTTCCACCTCAGCAGTTCCAGATACTTCACAGAACCACAGAATGGTTTCATGTTGGAAGGACTTTTAAAGGTCATCTACTCCAACTCCTGGCTTCCATGGGCAGGGACATCGCCCAGTAGATCAGGCTTGTCAAAGTCCCATTTAGCCTGAATTTCAACACTTACACCTTTAAGTTGTTCATCCAAGGATTGTTTGAAAACACCATTGTACAATGCTGGAATGGCATTCATATTCCCAGCCTGTGCTCCCTGTCAAGCAGGTTTTGCTCATATCTTTCAAGTCCTTGTTTCTTTTCCCAAAGTTCATATTGTGCTTACCTATCCCTCTTACCCCTTTTGCCCAGTAAAGCTTTTCAACGCCGTCTTATGATTCCTACATTTTTTAGAGGCTCCTTTTCCTGTTTGTCTTCCATATACTGCCTGATCTCCTTATCCTAAGACAATGAAACAGATTCATTCCTTCAGAAGATCTCTCCCTCCACAGCCTCAGCTCCTTGTTAAAATCTATGTTTCAAATAGCCCCAGAAGCCCTGAACTGAATAGATCCCATTCCCCGGAATCATGAGTGAAATACATAACTCTTAAGAGGTTACAGTTGCTGAAGTGTAAAACGTCAATTCATAACATTTGCAGCACCTTATGAACAGCAGGGACATTTTCAAAGGCATTTAAATTTGCTAAATTTTGGCAGAATTCCCCAATACACATTAAAAAAAAAAAAAAAAGACAAAATGCTCTATTGTCACAAGAGCAATAATCTAAATTTCAGGTCTTAGTTTTAATACGTGTTATATATTTACATATTGTGGAAAAGGCCTTCATATCCTTGCTAGAAGACACTTGGTGAAATATGAACTCTCTTACAAGAAAGAGCAATGTCATGCTCCAAATTAAAAATGGGGGACTTTACAACATAAACTAGGGAAGATTTCTTCTTCATCCTATTTGTGGCTCAGGTTTTTGATCTTATATATGCAAATGAGATGCAATTAACAGAAAAGCAATACATTTTTTTCTCTTGTCTGGCCCCATCAATATTCCCTCCTCATCAGTTTACTTCTAATCCCAAAGTCCTGAAATTCGGAGACTAGTAACATTTTACAAAATTATATGTCTACAATGAATGTTTTCATGATAGAGAAAGAAATTATATCTCTATTTATATAAAAAAAAACCTTTCGAGCATGAGATTAGAACATTAGATCCAACAAAAGTGATGAAGATTTAGTTTAATCCTGCTTCTTAGTTTAGCAAAGTTATAGTATTTAATGGGGTTGTAACAGTTTGCACTGAATGTTTTTATTAAGTATTTTTTTCATTTCTCTAAAACTACTTTTTCTTTTCTCTCTTATGACCATGATTTTTAGTATTTACTTATCTTTTCCATTTAACTGCAAGCATTCGTGCATATCCTTTTAGACACTAAACAAAGAGATTTCTTGTCAATCTTGCAGATTTTTTGGCATAAAAAACTCCTCAAGTTGAATGACAATGTTGTTTCATAGGTGTCATGTCAACACAAACCAAATCACCATAAGACTGCTATGATGCAACCAGATTTGGTCCACATCTGTTAATATCCAGTTTTCATGGGAGAATCTGTAAGGACTTTTTTAATATGTTGACTGTATTTATATACAATGTTGACACACACAAACTACCATGGATGCCAAAATATTTGAGCATTTCAACATGTTTAGAGATGTCAGAGACTTTCTCTATTTTCAAATTACTGTCTCTAAATTTACAAATTATTAATCTGTTGTATTATTTGCTATGTTTCCTTTGGTTTGCCCATATTTAAGTAAAAAATACATGAA
This sequence comes from Cardinalis cardinalis, assembly GCA_014549065.1. NCBI lineage: Eukaryota > Metazoa > Chordata > Aves > Passeriformes > Cardinalidae > Cardinalis > Cardinalis cardinalis. The sequence continues at coordinate 131,033 of JACDOX010000007.1, forward strand.
AATATATATATTTAAATAAGACGATACTTTTTTAACATCTGTAAATGTGAATTTAAAGTATTTTTATATTAATTAAAATTCATACACACATAACTCTAGAAACACACACACACACAGTGAACTACATTTACTATTAAGTGAAAAGCTTCCCAGGATGGAAAAGCTCCATTTTTTAGAGACAGATTCTTCACAGAATTATCTGAATTTTCTTTCATGGCACGATGATGGCTTTCACATTTGTGTAAATAAGCTGCACCTAGTGTGTGCACAACAATCTGACCCTCCAAACTGTGCCTATAAAAGCTAATATCTCTGTCCCTGAATGCAAGACAAGGGCACAAATATTTCTAAGCAATGTCCAGCAATATTAAAAAAGTCTTTTTCATTATGATTTAGCTCAACTATAAGCCAAGATTTCTGGAAATTGCCACCAAGCCAATTTAGTACAGCATGGCCACAGTGTTCTTTACTTAAGATAAAGAAAAAGTGAAGCTTCCCAATTAATTATGAGTTTTCATGATTTCCCTGTCAGACAAATTGATTCAGTTGTACATTCAATTTGATTTTGTGCTGAACAGCAAATGACTTGCTTAGAAAATAAAGAAATGTGGTTGGAACAGGGGTTTAATTAATTCTATTGAAAAATACCTCAAATGCAATATACCCTGAAGAAATACTCCTCCAACTATATTCAATAAAGGTTGTTTATCAAAGTAATTATTTCCTTTAGGGAATTTCTTAGAATTTTCTCTTTAAATAAATGAAGGCTCAAAAAAGCAAGCTTTTACTTCTGTGACCTTGAAGAAACACCTCAGTACAAAAATTTGCTTCAGTAAGAAAAAAAAAGGAGTGTTTTGCTTTTAAAAAATATTTAATTGCCTATGTTACTAAATCTTATAGCAAATTAACCCTCAGATCTCTGCTAAAATGTTTCCTTTTTTATCCACAGTAAACCTTTCCAGTTATGGGAATACATTACAAAGGATATCGAATGTAATATCTAATATAGAAGGTATAATACCTTATGAGATATTAATATGTAACAAAAAAAATGTTCTTTTAATATAATACTTGTTTACCTAAAACCTGCTGTACCTACACTTACATGTTAAAAATTGAAATATGCTCTTAACATAAATATTTTTAACTACCTGCATTTATAAAGGCAATAATGTTGACTAACTTGAGTTCAATTGTTTGCTAAACTCAGAACAATAAATCAGAAATGTACGGGAGTTTTCAGATAGGACTGCATTGGAGTTTTCAGACAAATTAGTTTTATTATCTAATTGGGTGCACTGCAAAGGGTTTGAGTTGATCATTCCCTTTAATAAATTCTTAAGTAAATTTAAATCAGATAGGAAAGATTTTCCGTAAAAAGCAAAATTCGAAGCCAAAAAAAAAGAGATAAAAATCAACCCAAAAATCCACTGTTAAGTTTATACATCCAGGAAAAAATAGTTGAATATGACCGAAAACCTCCCAGAGATGCTTCTATATAAATACATATATACATAAAGACCCTTGGTGTGAAGACATGCATGTTCTATTTTGTGGATGAGAGTAACACAGCTGAGAAATCACAATCCTTTTATCCACCTGTAATGCTTCCATTTCATGGTGAAAATTTCCTTCTATCTTATTGAGAAGACTTCTGAGCAATCTGCTTCCCAAGTTATTTCATGTAAATTATTGTAGTGAGGAAGCCAGACTAAATTTCAGCATGTATATTTACATATTGCCATAATGGCAACAGAGAAAGTTTCAGTCTTCCTCTAACTGCCAAGTAGTTTAAATGCAAACATTTGAGAAAGGTTGACAGACTCTGTTGTTTTTAACCTTTCCTTATTTTAGTAATTTTCAGTGGACRCTGTAAAGGCATAAAGAAAAAAACCAGTTGTACTTAATAGCTCTGAATTAGTTGAGAAGACAGTTTTTCCATTTTCCACAAAGATTTTTTTCAGCCTCAACTTCGCATATCTTTCTGGGGAAATGAAAGTCCTTGTATGTACTAACTTATAATTCTGAATCTATCTACTTTTCCCTGATGCACTTAACAGAATAGGACACGAAATGCCACAGCAAGAACCACACCTTCTCCAGTTTGAAGTGGTATTTTCAATGCTGTCTTCTGATTGGTGAGGCAACATTTAACATGTTTGTTGTTTGGTTGGGGGTTTTTTTGTTGTTTTTTTTTACCCTCAGGCAAGCAGTAATCCCTGCTTGTTACCCTCAGGTTATATATTTAACTTAAAATGAAGAAGAATTACTAAATTCTTTTTGCCCCTGGGGTTTTCCAGCAGCATAAAATGTTAGCTTCTGGCTTCCATGTTAATTTTCAAACACAAAATCTCACGGGCTTCTCATCAGAAATGTCTCATCTTTTTTACAAGTGGTTTTCATTTTGCTGCAGATATTAGTAAGTATCATCATCTCTAGTACTTTTCAAAATATAGAGGAAAATATGTGGATTGTGAATATTTTTTGGGGAAACCTAAGCTAATTACTTTAATTTTGATATATTTGATTTTCATTACTTCATTTTGAGGAAATAACTCATCGAGACAGCCTAGAGGTTTCAGGCAGAACTCAGCAATAGCAGGTTACCCTCGTTCTCAGGGTCTGGGATGTGAGAAACAAGTCTTATGGAAAGGCAATGTGTGGGTTTTTTAAATTATAATGTAGCTGGGTTATCCAAGCAACCCACTTACACTGCAGAATTTGTTAGCACAACTGAAAACTGACAGATTTCTCCAAGTTGTAGTTTATTGTTTCATTTCATCTTTAGCCTTGGGAACTCACAGATATGTAAACCAAAAAGGTAATTAATCTTCAAATTATAATATAACCTCTATGCCTACACACTTTGACTCTCCCCAATTAATATTGCAATTTTTTAAAAGTGTTCCTAACTTTTTCCTTTTGTTCCAGACTTTGTTTCTTAAAAACAATCCTTAAATGAGTGATTCTTTACTGACTTATTCCTGCTTTTACATAATAGTTTCTTAGATGACTGAGAAATCTCTCATTAAATCTTCTCAGCCATATTTTAATTCTTTCATTATTTTATTCTCTCCTTTTATAGCTCAAAACAATTACATCATCTCAAACTTTAATTACAACTATTTGCTTATTCACTGCAATCAGGACTTGTTTGTTATGCATCTCCAATTTTACTTTTGCAGAAATCCGTGTGAACTCAATTTCTAAGATTTGTGGCTTCAAGATATACCTTTAATTATCTCCTAGCTTGCATTCTTGAAATATGCTTATCTATTATAACATATGTATTTCCAATATAAATTAAAAACTAAATAAACACAATTATAGCTTATTAGAAAAAAAAGCTATCCTTGAGCTGTGCCTCTAAATGTTTAACATGTAAGACTTGCCTCCTTCGACATAATTTTTTTCACACAGAAGGAAGGAAGGAAGGAAGGAAGGAAGGAAGGAAGGAAGGAAGGAAGGAAGGAAGGAAGGAAGGAAGGAAGGAAGGAAGGAAGGAAGGAAGGNGAAGGAAGGAAGGAAGGAAGGAAGGAAGGAAGGAAGGAAGGAAGGAAGGAAGGAAGGAAGGAAGGAAGGAAGGAAGGAAGGAAGGAAGGAAGGATCTGAGCTGCTCCTCAATTTTAAATGAGTGAAGGCTAGTGGTTGCTATAATTGGAGGCATCTTCTCACAGAATAACACTTCCTACCCATGATGGAAATGTTACTACACCCATGTAACAGGGTGTCATGCATATTGCACCTGTCTGGGAGGTTGGATACTAGGTCACACTGGTACAGTTCTGATAAAAACACTGATAAAGCAAAGAAACCCAAACTAAAAGGAAGGTGATTCCATGGTAACCTTGGTTCTGCTAAAAAAAGCCTATTAAGAGGGTGACTTTCAAGTGTTTCTAAATTTAGAGAACTGCTATACTGCTTAATCTGAGAAAATCCAGTTATTTAAGGGATATTTCATTCATTAGTTTGCTTGCCTGCTCTTTGCTAAGAAAATAGATGAGATATTTGAGCATGGCCTGAATTGTTCTTAGCTTTTCATTGCTACCATTGTTTTTTTACAAGCATACTAATAAAATAAATATTTACATTCAATTTGAATTAAAAATTGTAATAACTTTAATTTTTTCATGTCTAGGGTAGAGTTCATAATGGAAAATGGAAATATTATGAAAGACTATTTGAGTTATTTGATTAAAGCTATTAATTGGAGGTATTTTGAATCAATTATGTTACTCTGATTCTGGATGAGCACAATACTTCCTTCTACTTAATAGACATCATTAAAGATCAGTTTGAACAAATAACAGGTTACTTTCTTAGCTTTACATGTTACAAGACAATTGAATATTAAATTTGCATTATTAAGGCCATTGGGCAAATTCATTCATGGTCAGTAAACCCAGTCATGCTGAAGTTCTATGAGGGATGAATTCTGCCTTGAGAAAATGTCTAGTCTGAGCGATGAGGTACATTTTAGATTTAATGTAAGTGCTATAATCCTAGAACTTGCCCTAGCACTGATAAATTGGGTACACTCTCAAGACTGGTTTATGAGTGATGGAATACATTTTTGCCTAATACAAATACTCTCAAACAGGAATTCACCCTAGCACTGACAAATTGGAAATATGCTCAGGACCTGAGTTGTCCCTGACATGACCTCATTGACTTCAGTGCAGTAGTAGATATTAAAAAACTTGACACAAACTAATTATTTGTGTGCTCTTTTGACAGATTATGTAACACAATCTTGAATTTATGGAAAATTTTATGTAAGGAATTGCATTAATCCTTTAAATTACTTGATTCTCAGTCATCTGTGGGGATTCTTTATTAGCACTTAGAAATTTACATTACTTGGAACCTTCTACAGCTCAGTAGACTTCAACCTTATTCTGTTTATCTCTGTAGAGATGTTAACTTGAAGAATTAATATTAATTTGAATAATTCTTTTGGCATTTTAGTCTTTCCAATCTCTTTATGTTTGTTTAAACTAAACAGGTACTCTCTCAAAGAAAGAAGTACTAGTCATTTATAGCTTGTATCAGGAGATAAATAAATCACATCCTCTGATTTTTGCATGATCTCTTGGAGAAAAGGATTTACATGTGTTCTCAAAGGAAGGAATTTGCATGGAAGCAAAACTCCCAGACTGTGTATTGAATGTTTCCAGGTCAAGATCTATCAAATAAAGTTGCATGTCTCCCTCTACACTGGGTTTCAGGCAGTAACACTTTAAAAATAGCATGGGGACATTCTTTCTCCTGCTGTGTTGAAACATGGCATCTTCTTTTACACAGGTACCTCTGGCTTTCAAAAAACTAGTCCAGTTCTGACAAATCTTCTGGAGTTAATTTCCCCTCAGTTCAAGACATGCCATGTTGCCACTGACTGAATATCAAGAGCTGTTTTCTTTAATCTATGAGTATTAAGAACATTTTTACCTTTGAAAAGAGATATTGATGAAGAAGAAGGCTTTTGAGGGATTGTTTCCCAGGTAGCTTGCTCATCACCATGGTTTAAAATAGATTTTCTTTGCAAAAGCATTCTTGTCCTCTCTCTGTGTGAGGGATGAGAGGCTGAAATGCGCATCTCACCAGAGTGTTCCTATCTGTTGAATGAAAGCAGACTGCAGCACCTTTGAGGTCCTCAAAGCACATCCTTCAAAACAGTTCTGAAAACTGATAGACTTCTCAAATTTCAGACATAAGGCTCTGCTCTGTGATAGGAAATTCAATCTCAGAAGAGCAACCTTTGGTTCAAGTAAAATATGAGATCATTTGAACATAATGAATCAGAACAACAAGGTCAGCACCGTCACTCACTAACTGCTGTCTTCCAGAATAGCACCTTTCCTTTCTACTGCAGTTTCAACAGCAGAAAATGAAGTTAAGAAATAAAGTAAAAAATGTTCTAAAATTCTTTTTGAACACTAAACCTTTTCACCAAATGTCTGTATTATATTTTTTGCATAGTGAAGCTGCAAATTTGCAAGTCCCAGACACTGTGCTGTTCTAAAAGTAACTGTATAAAATCACACCACCTTGTAAGAAATTTAGCAGTGTAGTTTCACTTGCATTTTGTTTTTAACCAAAGAATGATGTTTTAGGTTTTAAATACACATGGATTTCACAAGGGCAAGTTGTTTTTTCAGTATAAGTCATTTGACAAGATTACACTGTGGCTCATTCAGTCTCTGGAAAATACCTCTAATGCTTATTTTAAAAATAATAGTTTTTCTTGTGTGTGTTTTCTTATATTTTAGTTTAACATTAAAATTATTAAATCTTTAACAATTTTCACAGGTTTTTTAAAGATTTGTTCAATGAAAATTTGTACATCTGGAACTAAAATTTCCTTTGGCACTTTGAACTACAGATTTACACTTTCTAAGATATGCAAAGACCTTCCAGCATTATATCCAAAATATACACACCTGTCAGAAAATGATCACTGAAATTTAGATTGTTTTCTAATCAGAAAACATTATCAAATTTTCAAAACTTTTTGTTGATATTTGCCTGAATGTAAGATTTATTGTGCAAATGTTGAGATTCAGCACCTACTAAATTTAATACTCCATACTGCCATGTTTTTAATTCTTTTTTTTTTTTAATTAAAGTTATTTGGTTTGGGTTTTTTTTCTATTTTCACTTTTCCCTAGGGTACTTCTTTTCTAATTTAGCTCTCCTGTTTCTTTATTTGAATTTTCCATAAGTTTTTAGCTTACTTGTTTGGTGGTTTAATTTTTTTAAAACTATTTTACTTACAATTTCTTCATTTTGTCAGAAATTTTTGATCAGTAATCTTTTTATTATCCTGTATCATTGGTCATCTATTCTATTTTGACTTTTCAAAATACATTAGAAAAAAGTTGCATCATATCCCTTGCATGCCATTGGAGATTATTTTTCCATATATATTATGTGTAAATCCATGGTTTTACTTAAAAACTTTTTAAGAGAAAAAGTTCAGCCAACTATTGGCTAGCACCTATATTGAAGCTGGTGCATTTTGGAGGGAATATTTTTTGTCATTACAATATTGAATTTGTTTAATATTGGCTCTAAGAGTTCATTTTTTCATATGAAATTAAATAGAATTCAATAAATCCAATCATGTTAATACAGAAAAAAAATCTAATTTTATGAATAAATAGACTTTTCCTACTGATTAGTTACCTTTTTTTTTTTTGAGTAAGTAACTGAATCATGGATTTGTCTTCAAAATCATTTTATTTTTGGTCACAATTTAAATAAAAAAAAAAACATGGGCAAAGTTTTTTTTTCCCCTCATTAGGAATCAGCTGTGTATTATGGAAAATCCTGTCAAGTTGGCCTACTAATAATTTTAAAAGATAAGCAGGAATGTTCTTTCTTTTTTTTTTCCCTTTTTATTGAAAAAGGGAAGCAATTAGATTTTACTGCTCACCAGTGCAACTCTGGTAAGAGAAGTCAAGTTTTTTACATCAGTTACAAAGCTCAAGAATTGTACTGTAGCATAATAGAATAATATTGTAGTAAACCAAAATAGTCCATTCTGGGTTAAGTGGGAACCAACTCTGGGTGGAAACAGCTTATTCTATGATAAGATGAAAAGCAATTACATACACATAAAGAATGAGAAACAGCGCAACATAGAAAGCCCAGTGAACACTGAATGGTGTTTGAACTGTTTAAAATCACAGTTTAATGAAGAGGAAAATTTTAACCTCTTCTTAAATCAAACATTCACATTTCAATGTTTTTCTGTGACCTTTTAGAATTAGCTATATCATTAGTATTCTGTATATTTTGTAGTAACAGGCTAAAATCTCTTATGTTTGCAATCTCTGCATGCTTCCTTGTCAACTATAATGTAAAAGCTATTTTCCAAGAAAAGGTATTAATAATTAAAAAGGCATTAACAGTCTAAAGCAGTAAGAATTAATTTGTTTTTGCAGTTATATCCAACTTTTTAAGACCTTTTATAGTCAGAGACTAATGCGCATTTGTCCCAATTATCAAATTACTGCTAATATGACATAGTTTTTTAACCATGGTTGTAAATTTTATTGCTTTGTTGGACAATCCTGTCACACATTGAGGATTATCCTCTGCAAATTTGCTCTATTTGCTTTTGTTAACAATGACATTTTGAAGTACATGAAATAAATGTGTCAAAAAAGTCCAATATGTTTTTTATATATATCTGTCACCCCAGGACACCAATGGATATAAAAAAAATAAAAGTTTGCAGGCTTTTTTTTTTAAGCTGTATAGTCTCTGGATGATTGTTGTGCTTAACTTTTTAAAACACGGTTTGCATTTTTGAGTTAGGTTTCACAACTTTCCCAAGATAGTTTAATAAATATTACTTTGAACCATGGTTCAGACAGAGATAGGTTTGTTTTAAATTAGCATTTTCTTATATGAGTAATGGCTATATCAGTTTTAATACTTATATTTCGGCAGGATGAACTTCTTGTCCTGCCTGGTATGGAATTTTCATCATTAAATGCTTCCTTGTCATCCATATCGATGCTCTCACTATTCGTCTTTGTCTGGAAACTCAAGCTAGATAATGTGACAGGAGATCATGTTAGGAAGAATCACATTTTACAAATGATGTGGCAAGGACAGGTTAAGGCGTAATAGGGTTCAAATCATTGATTTTATCTCAACATGTTCTACAACTTTACTTGTAACAGGCAACCTCTGGCTTCTGCTGTTTTGATGGGTGTTTGATATTCCTAAGCCAGAGTGAGGTTAATGTGAAGTTTGACTCCACTGATTCCTCAGCTGAGCTATTCTATGAATTAACAAGGTGATCCATCACATATGCATTATCACTCAGAGGTGTACAGTGTGTCCTACTTTAAAAAGCTCATCAATTTATGAGTCTTGAAAAAATGTCCAATGCCACGAGTCACTGGCAGCAAAGAAGTACTAACACTGATTTGTTCCCATTTGTGGTAGTGATGAATATCCTTTGAATGCAAACAGATAACCATCATGGCAGAAGCCTTCTCAGTAGTTCCTCAACTGCTTGGAGGGTTTTTCCATTCCTCAAGGAAAAGATGGGTTTGTGGTTTCTGTATCCAGTGGTATGGCCAAAACACATCCGAAACTTTCAAGCCCTATGTAAATGTCCAGCTGCCTGCTCAGCAGGAATTCTGTCAGTGCGGTCTTTATTAATGGCTTCAAGCACTGTGTGGAGATAAATACAGAGCAAGGTCATGACCTAGCTTTTTTCAAGCTGTGCTGCCACATTTTTTATGTATGGCATTGTCAAATGAAAGAAAAATCTTTCCAACTCTCCAAAAAGTACAGCAGACAGGACCTGTAGTTTCTCAAAACCCTTGGTCTGTATTCCATGAAGCTGTTCTACCAATTTGAGACACTGAAATATCATACTGTCTTTTGGGGTTCTGCCATCACTGCTGTTGAAGGATAAACATGGATTGTACTTTCTATAGAGTCTAAACCTTCTTTTGTTAGGAGCGGCATGATGAGAAGATGAGCAATTATAAAGACAATAATGCAAACATGAAGCGCTTATTTATGGACAAATGCCTTTCTTCAGGCTTTGTTTTACTTACAAAAATATGCATCCAAACAAATCACTTCAAGAAACAAATAGCAGTGTTTCTTCATACCAGAAGAAATCAGCAAGGCTTTTGATGGAAATATCACTGACTTCTGCAATGCAACCTTTACAAAAATGGATCAGTGGGCTGGATCATGAGGATTCTTAAGAACAATCATAAAAACTGTTTTCTCCAATACTGTGTCCAGAGATATATTCTGAAAAGTAAAGAGGAATCTCCATCCTTTATAATTATAATTTCTCTCTGAAGAATAATCAAGCCCTTCAACAAGGTAAAGATGCATGGAATGCAATTATGATGAACAATTTTTCCTACTCACATTGCTTTAGACAGTACACAAATAAACTAGGAAAACTTATTAAAGCTTCAAATGAATTACAGAAGAAAAAACTGGTGGCAAAAAAAAAAAAAGCTTTTTATTCAAACCATGCAAGGGGTTGAAGTGCATCTAGGGAAAATACTAACAATCAGTATGTAAAAAAATCACAAGAATAATGTATACAAAATCAATTAGTAAAATCTATTTACCTAGAAATGCAAATGCAAAGCTGTCCTAAGGTAAAGGAGGAATGTTTGAAAATGTTTAATTAAAAGATATTTAGAAATTATTCTGAGAATCATTATTTGAAAGTGATAAATTGCAAATACAAATGATATATAATAAGACATTAACTTATTTTTGTGGAGACTCATAATTACGACATTAAAATAAGTTAGAAAAAGTTATTTATATTTATACTTATCCAGGAGAACTTGGAAATAGATGAGGACTGTGGACAATTTCTTTGTCAATGTTCGTCACCTTATTCTTTCCTGTGATTCAATGAAACCTTCCCTGAGCCATTTTCTTATTCAGAATTCTTCCATTATAACAGTAATTTCTCTTCATGTAGCATTACCTGATTTCTTGCCAAGGACACTACTTCTCTTTCCTTGAAGAAACCTTTATCATCCTGACCTGCCTATCTTATACCTGCCATCTGCACTCAATTCCCTATTGTCTCCTTTGTCTTTCTTTGCAAAATGTCTAAACAACTATGTATACACGTATTTATACACATATCAGCAACAGTAGCCTTTCTTCTCTTTGACCTCCCTTGCTTTTGGAAAGAATCTTTTCTTCTTTCCCCTACAACAATAAAGATTTTGTAATTACTTTTCAGCCAAGATCAGCTGTTGACACAAGAAAGATAAGTAGGCACCTGGATAGATTTGCTGCCAAGGATAACAAAATGTTTAAAGTGGTACCCAGTTTACTTCAGGGCACAGGAATGCTCTTTTTTTTTTTCCTAAAATAGAGCTGAGGAAAAGATTAGAGACTGTGAAAAACAGCCACTGCTGTTACAGGAGACTTCTCACTTTTTGCAACAGCCTCAGTAAGAATGACAAGCCTAGAAATTCCCCCTTGTTTCTCTTTGTATCTCCAATGCACATTTTACATCCCAAGGTGAATGAAGAGGATCTGGGAGCACATCTTGAAAATAAACCCTTCACTTAGTCCAGACTTCAACGAAAGGTATGAGATACTGGCGTTTGAAAATCCTGCTTTTATTCGCATTGATCCAAAAAAAAAGGTCATTGACATAATTTAGGCAGATTTGAACTTCTCACAGTAGGATTGCTGCTTTCACCTTTAGCACTCAAAGAAAGCTGGAAAATACCAGACATTTGTAAGGCACCCACACGCATATTAATGAAAAGAAAGACAAAGTCAGTGGTCTACTTGACTGATCTTTTTGAACTGTCATTCTGCACAGTAAACACTTCTCTTTATAATCTTTTCATATTTTTCCAACATTGCTCCAATATTTTAATTCAGACAGTAGTTCCAATTTTTTATCCTATTATATATGATGCTGTGACATTTCAGTGTGTGTTTCTTCAAACGAACTCAAGGTTCTGCAGAATGACATCTTTCATTACTGGACGTTTATGCCAACACATCTTTCCAGTTTTAGTAATACTTCTTAAACCAGAACGACCTAAATCAAGGATTTTTGTGAAGACAATGAGTGTTAGCATTATTAAAAGATATTAAAGAAATTGTCAAAATATAGCTACTTTTGAGTTACAAAGTACTAGTTCCAGAATCAAGGTGAATATTGCTATTGATATAACCCATCACTCAATTAAATTTTATAGTTAATTCATATTTGGGGTTTTAATTGCCTAAAACTCCAAAACCATGTCAAACAAACCTGCATAAATGTTGAACTTCTGAGTATATTCTGACTGCTATCGGTGAACAAGGTACCTTCCAACAGTTGCCTAAGTGCCCTCCAAATTTTTTAAAAATAAAATGCTGAAAACTCAAAAAGCAGTCTAATCTCAACTAGTCTTTCAAAGACTGTGAGTTAGTTTAACATTTAGTGACTTCTAATGCAGAAATAATTGTTTTCAGTTACTTTTAATTTTTGATTCCAGAGCATTGAGTGACCGCTGAATTTTCTACCTGCAAGTCTGAGTGCCCAGGAACTCAGATAAATGATACTCATACAAATTGAGCAGTGATCAATCTTCACAACAATTGCACTTTCTTGTTTTGAAAAGTACCAAAGGCTATTTAAACATGAAGTATTTTATTCCTGGATACATATATCAATACACCTCATAATTCCTCTCTTGAATGTGTGGTTCACAAATTTGTTACCAGATAGTAAACAAGTTCATCTAGGATCTCTAATCACAAGACTAATCATAAAGTATTAATTAAAATGATTAGATTATTGTGGGCTTTTAGGGGTGAAAATAAATCTAATTTTCCCTGTTAATCAATAGATAAAGCCAGGTGAAGGATGATTCTTCTGAGTTATCTGAAAAAATGGCTTTTTTGGCATGAGATGAGCTATCTCCTGGAAATGCTTTTTACTCTCCTCTGAATAAACAACTAGCAAAGCAATAAAGATGTCATGTCCTGCCTTTTGGACATCTAATATTGAGAGTCTTGAATCTGAGCAGGTAAAATCTCTTTTGTGTTTCAGATTCAGGTTCCAAAGCTTATTTCAAGCAATACTTCCCATAATGCAATTGTCCCCTTCATGAGGAAGGCTGTTGAGCTACCCACCTGGAAGCCCCACAGCAGTAATCCCATGTTTACAACCTTTATTTTCCTCGGGGAGTTTTTTGTTTTGAAAGTCACAGAGAAAGATTTTAAAATATGACCCTATTACATCCAAAGGCTTGCAACAGAGAATTGAAAATTAAAATAATGCTTTTTTTTCCTTAAACATTCTATTTTTTTAATTCGGTCTCTGATACTGGGGAGTCCAATAATCATCCCTTTAATGCAAACAAAACTCTTCAGACTTGTTTATAAGCCATGAAGAAACATAAACCAAGACAAATTCCTTTTTCCCTGGAAATAATCCTTAAAATGTAGCTATGGGAAGCTTTTCTGTCTGAAGTATTTCAGAGCTGAAACAATTTATCTCCAGAGCTATCAAGTCTCATGGCTTCAGGACTTAAAAGAAGAAAAAGCAGTAATGCTGTGCTTTTACCTTAGGTGATACTATACATCACCTGGAGTAGTACTTCAAGTTATCCTCAAAGCAAAACTACCTCACTTTATCCTCACTGTATTTTTACCTTTGGAAGACTAGTACATTTAGCTGGGCTAAGATAAAACAGATAAAAAATAAAGCTTTTAAATCCCATTGTCACATAGAAGCCTGATCTGGTTTAACTTCATGGCAGAAGAATGGTGGTGATCATGTCAGAAGCATCAACCCTGTGGATATGAATCAAACCTTCTTCTTTAGGAAGCCACACAGGGAAACTAGGCCATTTTCCTCTGTAATGTGTTGGATTATATGAAAACTTAATTTTCTAAAATTCTAATAGTTTAAATGTCCAAAATGGAGCTGCTAATAATAATTTGGTTTTTTTTACTATCCTTCTAAATTTATTCTTTCATCCAATAATGCATCCAGAAGGAAAATTTAGTTGCTAGTTTCTGAAATTGTTGTATTTTCCTTCTTGAAGGGTGGAGTTACAATATCTGAACACACTCAGCTCAAGGATCAACAAACCCAGAGATCTAAAGCACAGTCTTACATAATGGATCTAAATTTTTTAGGAGGGCACTAAAACCTATAAAGTGATTCCTAGCAGGTTCTTAGGTTGCAATAGGAGAAACATATCCTTTCTAGTCAGGCATACTATTTCCATAAAATTATATTTACTCATGTATGTATAGGTAAATTACATCAAAGCAAAATTTGTTATGGGGGACTTGGTGAATTCTGTAGCCTACTACTATGCAAAACTAAAGTAAAACAGCTTTTAAAACGTTTTTGATAAAATTTTCTCCAAACATCAACCATGAAGTCACACTGTTGCAGTTGGTCGTAAATGAATAATATTGCAAGAAATACCAAACACACAGAGGGAATAGTAAAGATTCAGCCAAAAAAGTCATTGCAAACTGTGCATGACTAAACCCTCACTAAATAAGGCAAGTCACATCCCCCGAAACAGAAATTCTAACCTCATTAAGCAAGTATAAAACTGTCTAAAGTGATGGAAACCCACTTTGTTCTTCACCTAATAACACAACTGGAATCCACTTTGAAGGAAAATTGAGGCAAAAGCTCCTGTACAAATTGGGGAGACTGAAAACAAACAAAGCATTAAAGTAAAATTACCCAAAAGAAGACAACAATAAGAATCTGTAATACCCTGAACAGAACACAAGAAGGCACTTAAAGATGCATTCAGAACTAATGGTGACATTAACTCGATAAAAGGCATATGCATCCAAAGAGTCCCTGAAGCAATCTATACCCAGTGACTATAGCATCAGAGTAGCTGCATTTGAAAAATTAACACCCCATTACCATGGAATAACAACAACGCTCAAAGGCTTTTGAAAAGCAAGAGACAAAACTTGGCAGTTGAGCTGCAATGAGAGCCCAAATGACAGAAGTTGAGAGGGAGAACTAAGAGCACATTGAAATAGCTTTTCCTTGGCATTGCCTTTTGTAAGAAAAGCTAGGGAAGGAAGTGCCTACTCAAAGTCAGTCTGGGAAGGCTTTGATGTTGATGCAATTTGTCCTCAAGATGTGAACATCAAGACAGATAGAATTCTTTAAGCACTTATTTCTATCATTGTTTGCAAGTGATTCAGGAAGCTTCATGTGTTTGCAGCAGTAAATGTGTTAAAGATGGTGAAAAGGAGGCTGAGGGGAGACCTTAGGACTGTCTACAACTATCAGAAAGGAGATGGCAGCCAGCTGGGGGTTGGTCTCTTCTCCCTTGTTACCAGGGATAGGAAAAGACATAGTCTTAAGATGTACCAGGCAGGGTTGAGGTTGGATATTAGAAATTATTTCTTCACAGAAAAATTTATTGTATATTGGAATGGAGTATCCAGGGAGGGGGTGGAGTCATGTCCCTGGAGGTGCTTAAAGAAAGATTGGACATAGCACTTGAACCTAATTGATTCTGTGATTCTGTATTTAAATAAAATGCAGTGGATGCTGTCTTTTTTGACACCTCAAATACCTAGAAATAATTAATATCAGCTTTATTCCTGAGATAATCTCTTCCTTCTTGAGAATATATCTCACCTGCTCTCATGACAGATCGCTATTTAGTACTTCCAGTTCAGCAACTGAGGACAAGAGGAGACTGACTAGCAGATTACTAATGAAATGTTGCTAAAGGTCGTTTTTCCAAACCTTTTGTCCAGACTGAGAAGTGTGTCAGGCATTTGAGTAATTATTATTTAGAGTTCCTATCTGTCCCAATAGGTTTCATTAGTGTTTCTTCTCTAAATGTCAGCAAGTCCTAGCCTCATTTGTACTAGAAAAGCATTGCTGAATGTGTAACAACATTTTATATATTAGTGTTATGGTCCTGGTATACAGCTTGGGTTAGAAATAAATAACCTTCCGAAGGAAATGTAAAACAGTAAGATTCTGATTTTAGTTCCTCAAAAAGCTCAAGAATTATGGTATTTGATTGGAACTTTAATTTTATTATATTATTTGTCCTCTTCCCTCTACAATGAAAGAAAATTTTTCGAGCATCATCATCACAAGACAGACATCCACATGAAAATCAGTTTTTGGGAAAGATTCTCACTAGATCAAAATCAAATTTTAAAAGATGCCGGCTTTCTTCTTTCTTAGTACACAAAGTTTCATAGATATTGTAACAGTTTTAGGGCTTGAAAGGACATATAGGTCTATTCTTCTAAAAGGACATATAGGTCTATTCTTCTAAAAATATCTCTCATTTGAGCACTTGTTGCTGCTGCCATATGCACATAACCAGGAGTGCACTTTAGCTTTTGGACAAAAGTCCATTGAGTTATAGAAATACCATCTATTCCTAGATGAGTACCAAATTTTAGTATTGATTCTTTGGTAGACTCTTTCCTTGTAGTTCTTATTTTTCTTGTAATGTCCGGATTCATCTTGCTAATTTTCTAACATCTCCAGCAAGAAACCCCAATGTTCTTCCACATCACCAGAGGGTTGAAAGACAAGGTAGCCAGGAAATGTTTAATCAGTCATTGATACCTCACAACACAGAGGTTGTTATCTTTAGATAAATCCTTGGCAGCATCGTGCCTTCAGATTTAGCCTGATAAGGAAACCCAAGGACAAACAAAAGTTATCAGTATGGCAGCATAACTTAAAAATTTAATTTTTTTTTTAATTTAAAAAAAATTTAAAAATTTAAAAATTTTTCTTTCTTCAGTAAATTTAAAAATTTTTCTTCAGTAAATAATAAAATAATTAACCAGATTTGTTCTGGCACAGGTTATCCAGATGATGTAGTTTCTCAAAACCATCACACCAGTGGGGATTTTGTGTCACCTAGGAAAAAGCTATCCCTCAGGAATCAATATTCACAAAAAGTCCTGCCAGGTCACAGAAGACAAATAAAAGCCAATGAACACAAAATAAACCAAAACCAAGTCTAAAGTAGAAATAGAATGTTTTTTGAAGGTTATTAAACTAAACTACTGAAGATGCTTGCACTGCTCTCTAGAAGCATCTACCACATGCAGACAGCAGCCTTGGAGAAGCATTCTTGCTGTAGCTGTACAGGAGGGGTACTGAGGGCTCAATATTTTAATGGATRTGCTGGAATAGGATTTGAATAAATTGTGTTGCTTTTAACTAGGAATGTGTGACATTTCTGTAATGTGTCTTTGCAACTAATAGAGACTGTTGACTAAGTGCTTTGATTAGGATTTCATCAGGGTAGCTGTGAATATTTTCTACTCACATATGTAATGTTCTTTTGGCATATATTTATCTGTTCTCTCAGCTCTTAGGTTTATCGTTTCCAAGTACCCATGGGTTTCTAGAGCTACAAAGATATTTTGTTAAAAGATTTCTGACCCTATATGTTAAAATGCTAGGTTTATCTTATTCATTTTTAGTCTGGAAGACAATTTTTAACATTAATTATAATCTTCAAGGTGTTAGCACCAAACAGTGCTTTCAACAGGAAAAAAAAAAGAATTTGCTTTTGGTTATTTCATTCAGGAAGAGCAAAGCTTCTGGGGTTAAAATATACTTTTTTTTTTCTCATAAAAGCAAATCAGATCTCTGTGACTGGTAGATAGAGGGAAGGGAGTAGGAAAAGAGACATTAACAAGGAAATCTCAATTGCAGTTCAATGAGGGCACTCTGAAAAACTTCTCAGTTAAAATTAAAGTTCCTAGGGAAATCGATACAGAGGAAACATAAATGTTCAGTGTTGTTTCAACTTGAAGTACAGCATGCACTTTAAATTATGTGCCTTCCTCATTCTTAATAAGATTCTCCAAGTGAGCATATGTATATACGAAAAAAAACCAAACAAATGAAAACAAAAATTAAAATTCTACTTACTTACAGTCATCTTTCCTGTTTTCTGTTTGTTTTTCAGTGTGAAACACATTATTTGAGACTGTTAAAGAGTGATACAGAACTCTTGTGTTGTGTAACTGGATATAGTAAAGAGTTGGGAGCAACTTTCTTTGTTCCACTTCAGAATAGCTACACTTAGAGTTGGAGGTTTCTCTACCAATTTCTCTAAATGCTGATTTAACTTCCAGAAAAAGACCTTAGATTGTTTCCCACTTTAAATCCTATTTCTAAAGATGAGGCTGGCACATTTTAAGAGAGCAAGTGATAAGGTAAGGGGATGCAACATGGAAAGCAAGCTAAATCTTTATTATATACGGGCCCTTGTCTGATTCAGCAAAAATGCTAGGGATAACAAAGTGTCCTTTATGGAAGAGAATGATTTTAAGAAAATTTCTTATTATGAAAAGGAATGCAGTGTGGGAAGTAATGTGAAACCAATTCATGGAGTGAAAGCCCTGGCCTCATTCTCATTCAGTTGTGGAGGGAAAAAGAAAGCTTAAGACATCAAGAACTCTGTAAATACTTTCTAAGAATCAATCTTTGTATTAATTGTCTGGGAAAGCAAGAATATCAAACAGTAATACTGCTGAGGACATTGGGCGAATTTTTCCCCTTTAGATCAAAAATAGAGTTAGTAGCTAGCCAAAAATAGTGGGGTTTGCAGATTGTTTTCATTAGAAGCTGGAATTCATGACAGTAAGGTCAGGTGACCTTGAAAACTATGGCTACTAAAGGCGGTATCAAAGAAGCAAGAGAAACTCTCATGTTTTATCTTGCTTTGGCAAACATGCTCCCCTCAGTCCCATATTTTGGCTTTTCTCTTGATGATTTTGTGCTGTGGTGGAGCCTACTCCYCTTTTTTTACCAGAGGTTTTCCTTCTGGTTTTCCTTCTCCTGTCTCCCCTTTTCACACTGTCCTAAAACTGTTCTCGGCACAGTCTCCAGAACTCAAAATATAATTTTTCAAGCTCCTTTGTATACAATTTCGGGATGGAAACTTTGTAAATTAAGCCTAGTAATGTGTAAAAGAGCATATTGCATATATTGCATATACTGCATATTACATATTGCATATGTATGCTATATATTGTATATATAACAATAAAATATTATATGATCTTGGCTGATTGCCAGATGCCCACACAGTCACTTTCTACCTCCTTTTCCTTAAAAGGATGGAGGTGAAAAAAATAAGAAAACTTCTGGTTTGAGATAAAGACAAAGAGCTCATTTATCAATTAGTGTCCTAGGCGTACATCCCCCCATATTGTGGGTGCTGTGCAAAGAGGATGGGAAATGGGGGATTAGAGCCCATAACAGCTTCTCTCAGTCGGTGAGGACAGCAAAGGAAGGCAGGGGGGTTCTGTTTTGGTTTGGGTTTTTTGGTTTATTTGCTTTAACCAGAAGTCATGGTTTTCTTGTAGCTAATTACAGTGATGAGCGCTAGTATTTACTCACCCCGGATGATGGATTTTCAGCAAGGTGACAGGTGGAGCTGATTTTGTTGTAGGCAATACAGAATGTACACCACCAACAATGAATTTAGCCTGTTCCATTTCAATAATGTAAACAGTAATTATCAGGCTCTCAGAAGAGCTAAATTGTATTTTACTGATGACCTTGTTCCTGTTTATAGACTCAGTGGCCTGGAGGCAGAAACTGAGAGACGAGAAAGCTGCGAGAAAGGTGGATGGAATGATAAAACAAACAAGAAGCATGACTTCCCCTGAGCCAGATGAATCTATTAACATTTGTTTCATTTCCATATGTCTTCTTAAAAAGTTTATTACAATTTCCCATAACAGCATTGTCTGCAATACTTGACATTTCAGTTGTGAGGCTCAGCTCTTGGCAGTGAATAATTGTAACCTACATCTACCCTGGTCAAGCCCTCTTCCTCTCTCTGTGACTATTCATATTTTTCAGCAGTTGGCTTATTTTGGATGCTATCCAATCTTTTCTACCAGAAGACTTTTCACCAAAGGGATACTTCCAAGGCTCTACATCTGGTGGATTTCTGATATCTGCCTTTATCTTTTTTCTTGAGAAGCAATTCTTCAGGATACCTCAAACTTTCTGAAAAAATAGAGTGCTGTCTTGAAGCAGGCAGAGACAGAAATCATAGAAGTTTCATTGCCTTGGTCTCTAGGGTTGGGATTCCAGGGAAAGGAAAAGGTCAACAAATACTTACTGTCAGGTCCACTAATTCTTCATCTTGTATAATGGAGCTGAGTATGGGGAAATTAAAGTCTGGCAGTTTAACACTACAGAGATAAGTAAACTCCAAAGTGAAAAAGGCAACTTGGTCTGCCTTCTAAGAGCTTTCTGCAAGCAAATTATTAATTTACTTCTCAACCTAGCAACAGGACAGCTTTGAACTGACTCTTACTAATTCATGGCTGTAGATTGTAGCTAATTTGTTGAGCGCCTCCTTTCCTTAATTTATTTAGTCAATTAATTCTGATGTATGAGGATGTCCAATTTTGGCCCCACTTCATGAAAGACATTGAGGTGTTACAATGGGTCCAGAGAAGTAAAGCTGGTGAAGGGTCTAAAAAGTAAGTCTCATGAAGAGCAGCTGAGGGAGCTGAGAGTGTTCGGCCTGGTGAAGAGGTGCCTCAGGGATGACCTTTTAACTCCACAAGTGCCTGAAAGGAGGTTGTAGCCAGGTGGGGGGCAGGCAGTTAGTGACAGGACATAAGAGAAAATGGCCTCAAGCTGCACCAGGGGAGGTTCAGGCTGGATATCAAGATAATTTCTTTCATAGAAAGGGTTGTTAAACACTGCAATGGAATGCTCAGGGAGATGGTAAAGTCACCATCCCTGGAGGTGTTTATGAAATGACTGGATGTAGCACTTAGTGCTACAGTCTGGTTGACAAGGTGGTGATCAGTTAAAGGCTGGACTCAATGATCTCAGAGATCTTTTCCTGCCTAAATGATTCTGTGATTCTGCAAAATAATGTGCCTAATCTGGATCCATTTTACAGCTCTTAAATGAGATAAACTTCTCTGTAATACCCTTGTAGCCTCTAACTTTTTATAACATTATAGAATGTGGTGCAATTTTTTAAGATGTATCTTTCATTGCTTATTACAAAATAATAACAAAGAATTTACTATATGCACAGGAATTATTGAATTATACTTTCCTCTAGGGTGGTTACCAGAAGACTAGACCACAAGGTAGATGTTCTCTCCTTCTCTCCTTATTTGTGTCAATAGTCAGCTGAATTTTTTTTTTTGGAAAACTTATTAAAATGAGGGCTGCGTCAGAGAGTAGGAAGATAGGGGGAAACAACATACACCACAAAAAAATAACCTGTTAGTGGATACTGGGTTTCATAAAATTTAGAATGACAGAAAAGTGATGAACAGATTATTTTTTAAATATACTTGTATACTTAATTCATCTACCTCTTTTAGCTGCTGTTTTGCTGTTCCATCTCAGCTAGCAAGCAAAACCTCCTGTGGTTAAATAGTATTTGTCTGCTCCTGCTATCAAACTAATACAACGAGCTGCACACAGCTCTCTATCTGCAGCAAAACTCCCACTGATACCAATAGCCCAGAATCAGTAAATACTGCATCAAAGATAAATTCTGCATTACATTGTTTCATCACACATTTTGTTATAGACATTAAAATGCTATATTTTGACTTTTTTTGCTGTTTTTTTCTAGTTCAAACTAATAAGGAATAAAGCACTAACACAGAAAGTTTTGACACAGAGAAATAATTCTGGTACTTCTTGACATAAATTTGTTAGTTCTCTAATTCTGTACTTGGATAATTTCTTTGTTGATTGTCCCTCCTTATATCTCTTCGACAGAAGTATTAAGGACCTTATTCTATTCCTATTTTCCCATTCTAAGAACTATTGCAGGGAATATGTAGACATATAAATAATTACAGCATTTACAGAGTGGTAGGTTTTCATCTACCATCCATTTACCTGAGTCAAAAAGCTATGTCTCTATTATTGATTCATTTATGAAAAGTAAATACAAACATGCAATCTTCACTTTCTAGGACAACACTTTCTAGAATTTATTCAGGATTACCATTGCCAGAATGTCTTGAATAGGCAACATATATTGCTCATTAAACAAAAAAGACGAAGTTATGGACATTTGTTGGAATTGTTTTCCAAATCACCTCTAAGAAAAGATGAACAAGCCTCATTGATAAAAAATCCTATATAAAAAGTGGCCAGTGCTCCCTGCTCTTAGTAAGAAGTGAAATGAAATCTGATCATCACTGAATTTGCCACACTGCTTCATTTTAGTAATGCTTACATTAAGGTATTTTAACTCCAAGGTAAAATAGAAGGGTTTGACTATTTATTTATCCGAGACAAGTACTATTTCTGATGGTTACCTTGGATGCAGTACCAAAATTACATGAACAAGGTGGAGGTATTTTGATTTGCAGAGGTTATGTATCTGATCTTTTCTTTGTTGTTCAGACTTTTTACAGAGGACTAGTTCAGCCAAGTACTTCAATTTCTACATTTCTGAGTTGCAAATCTCTCAGATCGATATATATATCTGTATCTACTAAAATTAAGTTTTAAGAACACTGCTTTTAAAAGATACTAAAAACATCTAGGGTTTTTTTTCCCCAAAACATGGGGATTTGTTTTGTTTTCTTTTGTTTTGGTGTTTTTGTTGTGTTTGTTTTCTTTTGTTTTGTTGGGTTTTTAATCTAGATTAATAAACATAGAATTTCCTAGGTTTGGTTAGTCATTATAAGTTCAGCTTAACATTTATCTTTTAAGTGTTATGATCTCATGTGAAAGCTGTTCCCCATTTTTTAAGTACTTTGTCTTTTTAGAGATTTTTTTTGAATAGGAGAAAAAAACCTGTACCTTTTTTCCTTAGTCTGAAAATTTCAAATATCAGAATACTAGAAATTTATTAAAAATACAAATATTCAATTTATCGCTCATGTTATACACTTCTCTGAAGACTGTTTTTGACATATGGTTGATTAATTCCACTGTAATGTGTGACAGAGGGTGGACAGGAGAAAAAGATTGGGTGGAGGTTGAAGAGGGGTGAGGAAAAGAAAGAGAGAGAGTGAAAGGATCCCCTTGCCCCCAGTCAAGACATTAATTAAATTTYATTTCTTTGGATAAGTTCAGGAATCAGTGAAAACCAAGAACTGTGTAAGAATGTTGAAAATACAAACGGAAGCAACTATGGACTATATTAAAGCTTTGCCCAGAAGCAGCTACAAACAGGATTAAAGCTTTCCCCAGAAATTTAAGTAATGTTGAACTGGAAAACAATTGTCCTTTGCTGAAGTCAGAAGTCTTCCAATTCAATGCAAGAAAGAATAGGTCTATAATAAAATAAAAGTAAGGAACATTTATCCCAGTTGGGACACTTTTACTGGACAAGATTGCAATATGATGCCTTCAACAACAGTCAAGTCCCTATTGGAAGAATTAAAAGAACATGCAAAAGTTTTCCCCCTCACTGAACAGATGCAGCACATACCTGAGGATAAAAAAGTCCTCATGCTGCTTCCAACCTATTTCCCAGACCTGAAGGTTTGATTCAAGGCAGGATGAGAGGATGATTCTTCCTCCAAGTTCTTTCATTTCCTAATATCTCTGCAGGGACTTCCAATAAAAGAGTCAAATTATTGTAGTGTTTTCTGCAAAGTGGAAACTTGTCTTGTGTGCCTACCTACTAGAAGACAGCAATCAATTCAGCTCACTAAGAGGAGAGAGCTGCAGAGCAGCTGTCCAACAGCAGCCAATTAACTCAGAGAACAAGACACAGCTCTCACAGCTCAATAGTACTTCTTGTGTGTTTTGTCTCCTTAGAAATATAGAGCAAGATAACAAATTTAAGTAAAAAAAAAAAGACAAAAGCTCTGAAAGGTGAAAGCTCTAAATTCTAAATAATGGGCTGTGATTCCTGATTTCCTCTTTACCAAAAATGTCACTACTACTGTAAACAGTGCATACCTATATCTATACATAGCAATAACATTTTTGCGTAATCAATTGGCCCCAAAGGTAAGCAGTGGCTGCCAGATGTTGGTGAGTAACATCTGCAGGGGATAGAAACACAACTGATTTGTTGTCTTGGCACATTTGTTGCTTGCTAGTGGCTTGGGTCTATAATGTTGCAGAGAAACTGCTGAGGCTGATTCAGTCTGCAAGCTATTATCCCTCGTTGCTCATCCATACAGAGACAAATGATGCTATTGGGGAGACCTTTAGTGTATCATGAATGATATCAAGGCCCTTGGAGTGATAATGAAGGGTATGAGAATGCAGGCAGTGCTCTTGGTCTTGCTGCTGAAGGGGAAAAGCTTAGTTAAAAGTGCAGGAAAACCCTGGTTGCATGTCTGGTGCTGAAGCTGGATTTTGTATATTAGGAGTGTGGAATCATTTCTAAAAAGTAAGAAGTTCTAGGGAAAAAAGGCATGAGTCAAGAACTTTCTTTTTTCTTTTTTTTTTTTTTTTCAACAGATCTGATAATCTAGTGGGAGGGCTTTAGATTGGAATTTTTGAGGATGGTAATGGTAACCCAAGAGACACGGAGACAAAAGAAGGTACTCCCCAGGGCTCAGCATAACACAGAAAGTTCACCTGCTTCTGCTGTTGAAGCTTCATGCCTAAGGGACTATCACATATGACTGTATACAAAGTCATGAACCTTGGGAAACAACAAGAACCTAGAAGTCTGTGCTCTGCTGCAGAGTTATTATCTTACTGAGATTAAAAAGGGATGATGGAAGAGCACCATTCCCTGGACTCAAGCTGCAGAAGGAGAAGATTAGATTGGATTTTGGGAAAAAAAAAATCATCACAGGAAGGGTTATCAAGCATTAAAAAAGTCTACCCAGGGAAACACTTGAGTCATCATCCCTAGGGTTATGTAGCAGAAGTGCAAATGCAGAACTTTGGGACATGGCTTAGTGGTGGATGTAAGAGTGCTGGGTTAACAGTTGGATTTGATGATCATAAAGGCCTTTCCCAAACTAAACAATTCTATAATTCTATGAATGGAGATTTCTGTACTTTGATTCAGGCTCTCTAGTAAAGGTAGAGAATATAAGACGGAAAGGTTACACTCTAGGCAAAGGATGGGTTTCAATGTGTGCAAGCAAGTAAAGAGTCAGCTGAGATCTTATTGCTAAGGCTTAACAGGCAGATGAAAACAGCAGACATCATGGCAGGTGTTGTGGATTGAGAAGGAAGTAGACAAGCCTCAATACAACTGGAGGAAGCCTCATAACTACAGACACTGGAACTGGTTGGGGATTTTAACTACACTGCTAGTGTTTGAAGGGCAACACAGCAATGTGATTCAGATTTCTGGAGTATGTTGATGAAACAGGGGACCAAAGAGCCAGCTGTTCCCTGCTGCTTACTTTGAATTAGAAAGAACAGGCAGACCTGTGAAGGCTGAATTCAGCACTGGCAGAAGATACTTCAAGACCGTGAAGCTTAAAACCCTGAGAGAAGTGATCAAGACTAATAGTAGAATTATAGCCCTGGAATTGAGGAGAACAGATATTGGCTTGTTAAGAATCTGCTTGGCAGAATCCTGTAGAAGACTGCCCTGAAGGGCAAAGAGGCCCAGGAGAGCTTCTTGATAGTCAAACTGACCTCCTGATGCACAAAAACAGTCTGTTTCAACTTGGGAGAATTACAGTCATGGCAGAAGGCCAGCACTGATGAACAAGGAGCTCCTGACTGAGCTCAAATGCAAAAAGAATGTATGCAGAAGCTAGAAGAAGGGATGAGCTACCACAGAGTAATTCAGAGACAGCTCCTGAGCACATACARTTGGAGTAAGGAAAGACAAATCTCAGAGATTTAACTCACATACAATGTGAAGGACAGTGAGGGTCTCTATAACACACTTTAAGCAAATTGAAAGATAAGGAAAATGTAGTCCCACTGCTCATTGGAGTCAGTGGTAAAACATAAGAAAAGCCTAATACAGTCAATGTGGAGCTTTTCTCTTATTTTTACTGGTGAGTTTAGGCCTAGGATCCTTAAGACTAGAGATAGAATATGTGAGAGCTAAGTATTTAGTCACAGTGGAGAAAGAAAAAGCTAGAAATTATTTGAAGAAATTTCAAATACAGAAGTGCACAGGACCAGGGGGGATAAAATTGATTTTGAAAGGACATGGCAATCAAAGGAGGTTCCTGAAGACTGCTTGTAGATCTCATGTCTATCTTCACCAAAGTCAAAAAAGAGGATCCAGAGAACTGCAGACTGGACAGTTTCAGCTCCATTTCTGGAAAGACTATGAAATAAATCCTCTATGAAGCCAGAGGTGTGTAGAAGTTATAAGGTACATGAGAAGTCACAATCCAGTACATGAACAATTGTGGACAATGAGCATGACTTAAAAGAAACAACTTGTGTCTGAACAACCTAATAGTTTTGATACAGCTAATTGGTGAAAAAAAACAGCTAAAAGAAAAATAGTGCATGTGGATAACTGAAGCCAGTTACTAGTGGCAGTCTTCCTTGGTTGGTACCAGAGTCAACACTGCCAGTGTCTTTACTCAATTTCAATTAAAAATTTGAAATATTTTATAAATTTGAATGAAGACACAAAACAAATAATTATGTATACAATACATATATATAGTAGCTGGCAAAACCATAAATATTACTAGAATACTCTGCTGCTCATACAATGCCACTTTTACTTGCAGCTCCATAATTTGTGGCAACTGAATGGACTTTGCCAGCAAAAGGAATCTTTCATCTTATATTAGCTGTTAGTTGAAATTTTTTTAGCCATTATAGTATCAGTTAGAGGCATTCCTTATTCCAGTTCATAAAAATGTAAATTGAATGAACCTAAATTTACTGCAAACTGTCATGTAATTTGGTATTTTAAACAACGACAATTTACAAAGAAGTCCCCAAATGGGAATTTAATAATAACAGTAGAAACAAGACTTTTCCACCATCTGAAGAAACTGAGGAGTCAGGATCCCACCTCTCCCCTCACCTTTGCTAATCAACTCTGTTCCTAATGCTGCCTATGTTCTCTAATTAGATCTGTTCTCACCTTGGATGGAGTGCTCAGCAACATGCTCTTGTAAAATGCATTCCTGTCCGTGGCAAAGGGGTTGTAATTAGATGACCTTTAAGGCCCCTTCCAACCCAAGCCACTCTATGATTCCATGATTCTATGACTTCTATTGGCTATTGATAATAAAGGTTACAATTAATTATTCTGAAATGTGGCTTCTATTTATAACTGTATATGGCTATCATTTATTAAAAACTTACTGTAGATGTGACAGAGTTCTGTGGAACAAACACATGAATAATGTTTCCTAAAGGACAGTCTAAAAAAGTATAATATTCAAGTRTAGAAGAAATGCTTGTTGAAATGAAAAATCAAGAGTAACTATATCAACTAAAATTCTGGTCATTTTTGAATGCACTGAGTCATTAATACCTACCCCTGTGAAACAGTGCAGAAGTTCATAGAAGAAGAGAAACTCACCAGTCTGTTTTATGAGCCTCACTTGTAGCTTCATTCAGAAGTTATTAATTACTYCTCATTTTAAAATATCATTACTTTTGAAATCAATGCTGTGCAATCTTTTATCCAATATTTTATTTCTATAATGGAAAATCAGGGACAACTGTCAAACTACTTCTGGAGTAACTAAAAGGGTAGTGATCTTTATGCCCATTTATCTACCTGCAGGTGATTAATTACTCTTCTGAACTTTTAAATCTTTCTGTGCTTCTCATTAACAGGCCCTCAAATATTACATCTAGGTAAGAACATCAGGTAATTTAATTTGCCTCTTGCATAGCATAAACTATATTATGTGACCAATTTATTTTGTCATTGAGTCTTCTAACATGTGCTTGGATCAAACACTTCTTTCTGAAAGGAGCCAAACTGACTTGAAAGCACCAAATATCCTCTACTTTCTCATGTAATTTGTTATAATGACCAGTCCCTCACCCTGCTAAAAAAAAAAAAAAGCTTTCTACCTCAAAATGAGATTGAGCACCATAAGAATGTTATCTATTCCTCTTCATGCATTTGATCTCCTCTTACTCTCCCTGGGAAAACCTTAATTAATAYTGCAAAAATGTAAAGGTCAAACTTTCATTTATAAATGATATTTAAAAGTCAGTGTAATTGGCAGCATCTYGCAGAGTGCCAGGTGAATCTCCTTTAGCGTTATCTAGAGAAGAAAATTTCATCCCAAATACTTCTATCAGTGATATAAAGATTTTTTTATGTATTAGTTTTAGCTCTGCARCCTATTTTACATCTTCCAGGCTATAAAATATCATGCAAAGAATATATTCTTTCTGGTTTACTCACTAAACTTTCAGTATGCTGCATGCCCCTATCTATAAGAGAAWATATCTGACTGGAAGATGAAAACTCACTTAGATTGCAATGGAAATATTAAAATAATTAGAGTTTGGGAGTTTTGTCACTATGTAATGAAGTTTCACCATGAAAGGAAGTTTCCACTTTTTTAATGGACATGTCMCCTTTGGTAAAACTGTATCACTTCAGATCTATTAAGCAGCCAGGGACWAAGTCCTGCCAGGCATTTTCTTCTGCACCTGCAGAGAAGTCAGCCAGCAGAATGGCCAGGATAAGATTAATTACTTTTCATTAGCTGCATTTTACATTCATTTATAGGCAGTTCTCTTTCCACTCAATGATAAGTGTTTGCTTTTAAATTTTCTTTGAAAGGCAAAGACACACAGGTTTTTGTTGAGTTAATCCATTAGGAAATGACATCTTAGGGCTTAATTTTGAACCTGTAACATTGTGCATAATTTAGACATGCAGGTGCAAATTGGCATCTATATGCTTTTATTGTCTTCATCAGCAATATTAATAACCCCATGTTTTCCAAAAAGTAGTTTTTGTGTATTGTTCCTAACAACATGATTCTCTTGAGTCATGGGCTCCCAAATAAATGTTGCCTCTTTTGAAACACCTGCTGCTGAGAACCTGTTCAAGCTGCTATTCTGCTTGTAGCCTGTAAAAGTGTTTATTGTAACTGACCCTGGTTTATCTTCCTCTTTAGGAATTGCGCTTCTTCACAGAAATTTTCACTGATATTCTTTTTTAAAAAATCATATTTGTTTTAGATGCTTGCAACTAAGTCTAGATCACTGGATTTATCAATGAATTTAACTGATCAAATTAAATGCCAAAGTAGATACAGAAAAACTACTTTCTCCTTTTTGCCTGAGGTAAGATGATAATCAACTGGTGACTGTGAAAAAGGTTTTATTTTTGGGGGGGAGATAGACTTTAAGTAAAATACTGTGATGTTTCACACAAATTTAATGTTTCAAAAAGTAATTACTACAGCAAAAACTCTTTGGATTWGCTTGGATCAAATGGTATGTTTGGTTCTGAGACAGATGACATTCACAAATTTTTTGTCTGCTTTCAAAAGAAAAACAATGTATAAGAAGCATAACAAAATAAAACCTGCTCAAAGACATAGATAAAAGGTGAAAATGCACACACAGGAAGTTCTACACCCAACTGCAGATATTCCATCCTTTGAGAGATTGGACCTTCACAGGTGTGTTAACATCTGAAAATTCTTCACTCAACTTCAGGAGTTCTAACACAKTGTTAGAAAAGTTCGTGAAGTCCTCCCCTTTAATAGTAAATATTACCAGTATAACAGTAAGTAAATTACCAGCTAGCTAACAGCTTATTACAAATCAGCACACTGAGTTACAAAACCATAAACACAACTCTGCATATTATCTATTTCCTTCTCCCCTCCTTCATTCCCTCTGTTCCTTCTTCCTGTCTTCCTTCATACTTTCTCCTCCATCTAAATGAAAGGTTTCTGAGTTCTAAGGAATAATAATACACTTAACGACTTCAGTAAATCAGAATCTTTGCAAACCCATATATTTCTATCATAAATGCTAACATGCCTAATGTCAGATTTTTATAGATGTTGACAAAGAGCTCAGGATAGTAAGTGTGCCCTTGGCAGGCGTTGAGATGGCAGAATCAGTAGTAAAGGCATTTTTAAATTGCAAAAATTTTGAATGATTGGTGTCATACTCCCTTTCCAAAAATCCCAACAAATAAAAAGCTGCTCCCAATACTGTATGTGGACAGAGTGCCCAAAGGATAGAAACCTAGCCAAAACATTTGGTTTATTATTAGTAAAGCTGTAGTCTGTTTGTTTGGTTTTTTTCTCTGTAGCAACTTTCCGTCTGGATTGCATGAGAAAAATATAAAAATACAGAGAATTTTACTAAAGCCCACAAAGAAATCAGGCTTTGATAGAAGATTTTGCTTTGTCTTATCTAGTTACATTTAGCACCTGCTCATTGTTTTTAAGATTCTGGGCACACTCATCTTYTCCTGAAAGTAGCTCATTTATTAACTCACTGGCTTCAGTTCCAGATGCTAAAGCTAGATGGATTTAAAGTATCTACTCATTTCTGTTCCATGATCAATCTCTTCATCATTACAGAAGTTGGAAATTAGGTCTGGGAGGTGAATAAGTATTTGGCTTACATGACTAATTTGTATATAGTTCTTCCTGTTATGTAAGATGTATAATTTGTATAAATCTCTTTTAAACAGTGCATTTGTATATCTTTAGGCAAAATAAATAAATATTAGGCTATGCCTGTGAGGCTTCAGCACTTAGATTGCAATGGTAATATTCAATAACTTACTTTCAATAACTTACTTCCAAAAGCTGTTACAATGGAAAGCTAATGGTTTTGTTTGAGAAAATTTAACAATAGCATTTTGTACATCTTATGCATGACATAGGCACTTGTGTATGTGTATATATGGATACACAGCAAAGCACAAGAATAATATTTTGAAGAATGAGTTATGGAAATTTGCTGATGTACTGTGGGTTCTGTGTTTAGGATTATCTGATTTAAGTTAGTGAGAAAGTTGAAGAAGTGAAAATGCACTGAATTCCAATGAAATACATTGCTTTGYCTCAGACTTGGCATAGTTCAGCTTTACATAATTATACAAGGGGTCCTATTGATAATCTTCTTTCTGTGTTTGGACCTTGGTGATTAATGCTTTTTGTACTTCACTGCATAAATAAAATTTAAAAAAAAATATCCCAAACTAGAATAGCTAGATGCTTGTCCTAATTAGGCARAGTAGGGGCTCAATTGGCTTATCTGCAAAGTATACCAGAGAAGACATTCTGAAAAGTATCCATCCTTTATCTGGAGACTTGTTCACAACCAAATTTGTCCTGAATTTTCTTTCTTTAAAATATATTTTTTTAAAGCACAAATTAACTGGCATATTCAAGAAAACTTTTATGGCATTAAATCCTATGAAAAGTGGGTAGCTTTCCTGAAAAAATCAGAAAACTCTAAATAGAGTTATATCAGTTAGTCAAAGTCACCTCAAAATACTTCTTAATTTTTGTTTTGAAAATATTCTCTGATTTTTCTTTTTCATCCAGGTATTGTGCAGTGATGTACCAGAATAGCACAGTGTGTGCAAAAAAGCAAGAGTTTGTGCTAAGTGCTACCTTTCTCAGTATTTTTAGCAGCCTTAAACAAGATTATCCAAGTAGTGTCTGTGTAACCAAAATCAAAAAGAACACTCGATAAATTTAAAAGTATTAAATCAGGCAAATACATTTACAAAGAAGTGGAGCCAGTGGGCTGGCTCGTTTTATATGAGATGTCTGAATTATGTTGACAATCTAATAATGTGCCTGAGTAGCTAAAGGCTGATACAGGCCTGCAGGAGCTGGTAATGTGGCTGTAACATCTTCTAACATTAAGGACATCATGGAGATAAATGAGACTAATGTAGTCTGAAAATGAACACCTCCCTTGGTTTAAAAAATAAGTTAACTATAAAAATAAATATTGTGCATTTACCATTTATATCTAGAATCTTGCATGCAATTTATACATATAGCTGTATATCAGTTATTGRGATAAATGTTACAGTGAAATATTCRTGGTTTCTTTACAAAGCAAAAAATATAATTAGCAGAGGTGGAAGGCACCATTTTATCTTGTTATCCAACCATAGCTATTACTTTAAGCAAAATCTAAAAGTGACATTATACGGCAGAAGTAATGAAGTGTGGGCGGAAAATCAGCTGAATTGACATGCAAAATGAGACACTTCAGGACTGTCTGTGCTTGYAAATGAAATGCAGTCAAAATATTGCTCTATGTGGAATCTCATAAAGAAGCTGAAAAACTTATCCAATTTGGGGCTGTAACATTTATTAAACTAGAATAATTATTATTAAATATTGTCAATTTTTCTCTCTTTTTTTCCCTATTTCCCATCAGTTTTATTGCATTTAAAAGACAGCAGCAGAATTTCTAGTAAAAGAAATCTGGTTTGCCTGAATAGAATATTTWAAAAAAAAGTTATCATATCCTCCTTCTACACTTGAGTTAGATCGTATTTCTTGTTCTAGTACTGAACTGTACAACGTAAACTTGTTCATCACTTCTGTGACGAAACAATCTACTCAAATGTAGGCTGTTCTAGGGTATAAACTCCTAGTAGAGGTTTATGTTACTGTTTTAAAATCCATGACCTTGAATTCTGTACTACTGAAATTTAATTCCACCTTTTTTATATTTTAAATAATTTCTGTTTTATCAATTATCGCAAAATACATATCTCCAATCACATTTTTAGAACATACATATTTTAGGCATCTATCTCACTGATATTTAAAATATTCAAAGTGTTCTAGTTAAACACAGAATGCTTGAAACTGCATGAAATCTTTCTGCCTCTTGGTTATTTCCTTTTCCAGCACATCCTAGAAACACTGAAGTTTTTTCTATAATCACTTCCCCATCCTTTCTCTAATGCTTCCGCTAAATCAGAACTTTTCCAATTTCACTTCCCTTGTGACATCCTCTTATTTGAATCTATGCAAATTTCGAGAGAAAATTTCCCTCCTCTTGCATTCAGCACTTTTTTACTAGTAATGTTTCTTCTGGTATATGCATCTTTAGAAGCTGAAGTCTACCACAATACGAGAGCTCTCAGGGCTATTAGTATTTCCCATAATATCTCCATTTTCTGTCACAAATGGRAGTTTATAGAATATTTTTTCAACTATACTTCTTTACTATTCTTCCCTAAAGATATTTAAAACTTTCTTTTGTTTTATTCATGCTAAGTACTTGGGTTTTATTAGTGCCTAGATGTCATAGAATCCTAGTACTTTTATTTCGCTTTTGTCTTCTCTGAAAGGATATATAGATTGCTATTCTATTTCATTCCTGGTTTTGTTAGGTTTTGTTTTCTTTGGGTTTTGTTTTGGTTGGTTGCTCTTTTGGAGTCTTTTTTCTTTCTATTCATCTGTTATCCCCTTAAACGTCTGATGTGACATTTACAGCTTGTAAYTCAGATTTCAACATTTTGTAGAGTCTTGGGTCGCAGACAAAAGAGATAATTTAGATGACTATCCCTTTTCCAAAGGGACTAAGATCTTAAGCCACTAAAATCTAAAATTCCCTGCCCACCTCCCTCTTTTGCTATATTTTGGTTGAAGTCTAGTTAGTTGATAGCTTTGAATGGATCTTGCAAGTTTGTCAGGCTCAGTGTTCTGGTGAATATATCGGGGCAATTGTTTAACAGGACTACAGGTCAGCTCCCTGAGAGGTAGGAATATATCTGTTGATTCTTCCCAAAGCTAAACTTTTGAACGAGAATATGACCACAGATAGAGAATAATCTACCTTTCAATCCACTTCATTGGTTTTTTTTCATAGATTTCAAAATTCGTAGGGGCACAGTGATCTGCATACCTTGACAAAGATCATGCAATATGAGCTTTTATCAAAATCTATATCCTAAACAAACTTGAGCTGTTATCCAATACTCAAAGCAGTACAGTTTTCAAACATATAGTGTAAGGAAGATGGCAATTTTAGTCCCAGTATTGTATTTGTTTCAAATGTATGTAATGCCAGCTTGTATCTTGCCTTTATACAAGCAGTTAAGTTCCTTTTGTGTACACAAAATAACATTAAAGTAGTTTTGATAGAGTGTCACAAAGATATATATATATATATTTAGATTATTACATGAATAAAATAATTTTAATATCATTAGTAGTGACATAGAGTTCCAGAAGAAAGCACACCATARTATACTTCAGAAATTAAACCAGGAATACTTTTTTTTTCTTGATTATTTAGGAGGTTTATTTCCCATAATTTTGTACATCAATAAAGCTTTGTATAAATTTCTTAACTGAAAATTACAATACAATTTTCATCATATTGCTTGCAGCTACAGATCCAGAAAGCTTAAAATCTTCCCATTTTAAAGTGAGCTTCCCACCCCATACCTCATGCTGGAATTACGCCTTCAGTCTTGAGATGGAGGGACTTCCCTGGACTTCAGAACCTTGAAAACAAACATTTTGGAGACTTTCAGTTGTTTCCCTGTAAAGTAGTTAAAACTGGCTGCAAACAATAAAATGCTTTGATGAAGCAACTGTTCAGATAAGGCAATTTTATTCTATTGCTCTTCTGCATGCTGAAAACAAGTCCTGGGATTTAAAACTAAGTATCAATGAATACTGAAGTTCAGGGATTTCTGCCAATTTCTACCATCTTAAAATCTGGTGTGAATCTGGACCTTCTCATCCATATAATGTCATATTTGGATCATGTTATGCTTCAAATAAAGGCTCCTTAATTTTTTTCAACCTTCATGGATTTTTTTTCCTACAAATTATATGAAAAACAAAATTGGGGTAAAATTTCTGAAGCCAGAGGGACTGAATATATTTGCCTCATCACAACTTGCATGTTGCTGATGTATGTCCCCAGTATATACCTACTTGATAACACTATAAAACTGTGGGTGGAAGACACTTTTTTCCCCTTTTTAAAGCCTAAATTATGCAGATGTCTTTGACTGGGCAGCATGTGGGCTGGTGTTGAAATTGGGATGTGTTGGCCATTCTCTGACACTGCCTGCTTACAAAATCAACACTTTTGTTTAATCTGTCTCTCTAAGGATGAAGAGGATGTTGCAGACTCCCTATTTTCTCCAATTTCCATTGCAGTAGCGCTGTGAAATCCCCCCTGAGCAAGAACAGCTGTGCTGCTAGGAGCTGCGTAAACAAATCTCTGAGTAAGACTGCTCTGTCTTCCATGCAAGTTGAAGTGAAGCTAAATGGCAGAACAGCATGGCAGTGCTCATCTCTAAGTGACAAAAGAAATGTGAAGCATGATTTAATAAAACATGCTTAGAAGCAAACTCATTCAGCCACCTTTCTACCTCAGCAAAACATCAGTGTTTTGCAGGCACTGTGGCAGAGACAATAAACTGGTTAATCCGTGTTGTTTGCATCTGGTGTCTGAGCAGAGAGGATTTCCTTGGGAACAGTTTTCAGTTTCTTCACCACTCACCTAGCTGTGATCTAGCCTGAACTCACAGCTCTCTTGTAGGTAGAATCATCCCTGGAGGTACAAGCATGACTCCTTCTTCTGGCGATGTCTTTCTGGTTGGAGGTAATGGCAAATATTCAGACCAGGGCTTATTTAGCAGAGTTAGGGCCTCCTTTTAAAGCAGAGGCCATCTGAATGCCATCTATCCTCTTCTGAGTATTTTCATTATATTAAAGTTTTTTTCTGGAACAAAACAATCAAGTTACTATCTRAATCATTCTCTTATGCACTGTTCTGGCATTGAGGGTGAGGAACCCTTCTGGAGCAGAGCGGGAGGTAGTTACTAACTGATGGCTTATAAGGAAAAATGTAAGTATCCTTGGAAGAGCAGAGGGGAAGGGAAAGGAGGTGAAAAAGGCAAAGCAGAGGGAGGGACAAACAAGCAAGACTTGTAATTTGCTACTCCTAGTGTGGTGCAACTGCAGGTAAAAGTTGCTTTTTGATGAGGTAATTGGGTTCAGACAACACAAAGTCATGAACACACAATTATTTCTCGTGTTTCTTTTATCTGCCTACACCCCTAGGAAAAAAGGCATCTATCTTAAATGTACCACTATACATTAAGTGTGCATTTTGAATGYCCCCATGGTGCTGCTGCTGCAGACACTGAATCTTTCTGACCACAGGCAAACAAGAAGCATTTCCCCTGGGAGGATGTGGAGCACCAGTGGGAGGTCTTTACAACTATGTAGATTAAAAGAAGTTGTAGATTAAACACAGTGAGGGCTCAAACTGAGCAGAAGTGTCTGGTTCCTCTCACCCTGTATTGAAGTAGCAAAGACTGCTCCYGGGCCCACACTGGCTGCTCTCTGGCTCTCAGACCCTGCAAGATGCAGCTTTTATGAGGACTTGCAATTATCTTTTGGGGACTGGAGTGAACATCCCAAATAAAGGCATCTCAAAGAGATGAATTCATATGTGGTTCTTCCATTATGARGTGTGGCTTTGTCCTTAAGGTTCTTCTTGAAAAAATACTTAATAACTTTGCTTTCCTAGCGACACTCTGTTAAGACTTGAAACCCAGCCATCCATTTACACATTTTAGCTGTTTTAAAACCAAAATAGAGCAGTTCTAAGTTGTCAATAATATGAACGGTCAAAGTGCATTACCCCAAATCAGTTTTGATT
>JACDOX010000007.1:177088-206680 GCA_014549065.1 Cardinalis cardinalis
GAAAGAAAGAAAGAAAGAAAGAAAGAAAGAAAGAAAGAAAGAAAGAAAGAAAGAAAGAAAGAAAGAAAGAAAGAAAGAAAGAAAGAAAGAAAGAAGAAAATGTGTGTGAGTGGTGGGTCGGGGTACAGGGAGAGAGTAACAGGAAAGCATATCACCCATCTGAGGATCCCCTCTTTGAGGGGCCTTTTGATGGGCCATGTCACCCCCTTCTGCTGCAGATAAGCTTTTTCCCCAGGTGAATGGCCCCTCAGCTGAGCTGGTCTGCACATCAGAGGATGGGCATTCACTGTGCCTCTTACCAGAGGCTTTCCAACACACACCCAGCAYCTCTGTCCCCTCAGCCTTCGGTGCAAGGGTCTGTGTGAACCTGGCGGCTGATAGCCCTGGGGTTGTTGTCTACAGTCCAAAGGTATTAAGCTTGATCCTTATGTGAATGTTTTCTTTTCTCAGAGCTCTGAGTTGTGACTTTACCTTATCTCCAGTGAGCAACTCAGGGTCCCAGTCAGAAGGCCTGTTAAGGGTGTGGTGGTCTTCTCTGCAGCTTTTGTAATACAGAATTCAAAGTTCTTCATGAAAATGTTTAAGTCCTAAACTACAATAGTTTYGTCTTGACACAAGGCAGAAATTCAGTCAAACCAAAACTCATGAGATAAATAATTGCTCTTTACTTTCACAGAAGCTTCCAAAGATTAACTTTTGGGCTGTGTGTACCAAACATCCGAGAGAAGCAGAAGCAGACAGTTAMAAAGAGCCATTAATTTATTTTTTTCATTTCATATGTACAAGTAAACTGTAATGCCTGTATAGCTATAAAATACCTCTTCACTTTGGAGCAATTTTTGCTTTCCATATGGAATGCATGACAAAATCAATCACTTTAACAAGCAACAAATAGTGATTTAAAAGTAATTTTGTTGTAAGAATTAATTAATTAGTTTAAGTAATGAAAAGAGTGAAAAAGGAAGAATTAAGTAAAACAAATCATCAAACTGTGATGAAAAGCATAGGAAATTTACCTGTGGCTTTTTAGTAGCCCACAATTATATAGCATTCAAAATGCAAACAATCTTTCTGCAATAAAATAAACAGGGAGGGCAAGAGGAGAAGTCTGTGTTTGTTTGGTTTTTTTTGGTTTTGGGTTATTTGGTTGGTTTTGCTTGGTTTGTTTTTTGGTGAGTTTTTGTATGTTTGTTTGTTTTGTTTTACTTGATTTTGTCTCTTTTCACTTTATTCTGGAACCTCTTATGGTCTATAAAAGCTTCCAAATATAATTTAATTTCCTGTGAAGGAAATAATCTTTCTGTCCTTTTGCTATGAAGGTATATTTAAAGAGGGGACATATCTTTAATGAATAGTTAAGATGGAAGTAGAAAATATAATTTTCAAGATATTTTGTCCAGGACTAGTAAATTGGCCTTTTATTTGGAGAAAGCTGAACAGATATTACTGATTATAGCAGTGTTTTACCTAACCAAGATTAAGGAAGAAAAAAACTCAAAAAAAAACCTCCACAACAACTAAAAACCCCAAATCATCATTTTCCTTGCCAGAAATGTCCCTAGAGAGTTGGAGCTGCATTTCTGCAAACTTTAAAAAAGACTTATGTTTACTGTGAAAGTTTAATTGCAGATAGTAACCTTTATGTCTTTGGGGATGTCTGTCTTGAGACATCTTAAAATTATACATAGTCTAATAACTATTTGAAGACATTTGGACAGGAAATAATGACTTTTACCAWCTTTGGAGAAGTGAAAATAGTGTGAAAAGTCAAATTTACACTGTGGGCTAAAATAGTCCTGATTGTGAAATTTATTGCTACTGAACTGCAACAAAGCATGTCCTGAAGAAAGGTAACTCCTGGTACAAAAGGCATTCTGAAGACAGAAAAAGAACAGAAAAGCTAATTTTAGCTCAGACAGTGTCTACTCAATGAAAAAGAAATCTGTAATGATATTACTGATGGAATATATTGGGAAATAAAAATGGATATTGATAATTATTTTAATTCATGCCAAAAGAGTTAAATAGAAATTCTAGCAGAGCTCTTTTATTTTTAACACTTTTTATGCATGTCTCAAAGACAAAAAAAATTGGCCAAGATATTCCTTTGATGAGTTGAAGAGGAGAAATAAAAAATAATATTGGAAGCAGCTTTTTATTCAAGGCAATTGATGGATGTAAACTAGAGAAGTCAAGAACATTAGGAGCACATTTTTCTTATCTAACTGTAATTTGGAAATAAACACAAGTTTTTACTACAAAATATTTTCTCATTTAAATCAGCCAAATTGATAAAAGCCTTCAAAAGGCTAAAAAGCCCYCTCCTAAAAGTATCGCACCTAAAAGTATTCAAAAGCTAAATTTTAGAAAACTGAGGAAGGAATGAAAAAAAAAATTGCTTACCTAAACAATAAAATCCTAGTTTTGTTTACATAATTTTAAAGATCCAATGGACTTAAACAGAGTTTGTATGACACACTGAAAAAGATAGGATKAGAGCTAATAAAGAGAGTCAGAAATACTCAGTTACCATTTCACTGTCATCTCCCTTTATACAATGTATGGGAGAATTAGGCAACTAAATTAAGATCAAATCCTAAACCCAGTGAATTCAATAAAACCAGTGATGTCTGATGATCTCTAAGACTGCCCCTTAAGTTACCTGTCTCTCCAAAGACTTGTTGCTTTCCTCCTGTCAAGACTGCAAGTCTTTCAATTATTTACCTATGATTGGGTGCCTGCTGTAAAATTTCAGACCAGACCTATCCTGTCTTTTCCAATGGATAGTCTGCACAGCTACTGCTGAGGTTGCTCAAGCTTAGCAGGTAGGTTTTAGCATTACTTCACAAAATATTTTATGTCCAAAGTATGAAAGAACGTGCTTTGTTCTTTTTCTGCCCAAAAGTAAGTCTGAACTGAGCAAGTATTCAGTTCATCCTGGAATAGAATGAACTCTGAAGATGATATGGTATTTTTCTGGGATGGGTGACATTCCAACTGAGTTAGTAAATTTTTTTGTACGCTACTTGATATATTTGTTTTAAAAGCAGGTGTGAGAATTGAATTAAATATTTTTAGGTTTTCAGCTTGAAGTCAAAACAGAGCTGAATAATGGCTCCAGTTTCATCATGTAAACATTGACAGGTCTTTCCCAGAGCTATATAAAGCTTTTAGGTCCCTTTATACAATCTAACTTATTATTTCAAAAGTAGAGTGGTTTTAATCCACTCATTACCTCTGCAATGAGAAAAAACGCATAATAGAATATTTTGTATGACCTACTGAAGCAATCTGTTCTTTTGTATTTAAGTGTGGTTTCCACAAAACTCAGAAGGAAATGAAAAAACATTTTGATCACAAAACTTGTACTTTTGACAGTTCTAGGAATAACAAAATGTCAACCAAATAATGGGAAAAAGAACCCTAATTCAACACCATAGCATGACRTAGTGCAATAAAAGTGTTTTATTTTTAAAACTAGCTTTCATTGAATATTTGCTTATTTAATTAACATATTGGTGTATAGGCTTACATTCTCCAGAAGCTGAATCTACATGTTTAAGAAACTGATTGTTACTACCTGCCATCTCTTCTATAAAAACAATTGAACATATGTGCACTATTCTAAAATATCTGCTAGCAGAATGCTAAAGACATTTGGCTCAACTTGAAACTTCTAGCAGAAGAAAAATAATTACTTCTATTTAAACAATAAACACATTTGCAAGAATAACAGGAAAGTTTCACACATTTCTGGTTACAGATTGGTTAGATCACAAATACCTTCTGCTTTTTCATACTAGTAGGGAACAATAGGTTATGTACTTTCTCYGATCCTCTCTATTTTTGTAAGGTAAGAGAGACAAAAGTGCCAGYCACTTGGATACAAAGAAGCTGGGGAAGGAACAAGTAGTTCCATTAACCATGAAATCTAATAAATACATTAGCATTAGGCATTACTTCTAAGTTCTGGAATCTGGATAATATTCTATTATGAGGACCAAATCTCTGCCAAAAAGGATCACAGAAATACAGATTCATAGAATGGTTTGGGTTTGAAGAGACCTTGAAGACCATCTGTTTCCAACCCCTGTACTGTGGGCAGGGTCACCTTCAACCAGACCATGTGCTATCAGGGTGGTGGATGTTCCCCAAGAGGACCAGGGGTTTTTTAATGTGGCTGCTCCTCTCTGTCTGTAGAAGGTCTCATGAGCTTGGTCTTCCTGGTCTGGTGGTGTGCAGCAGTCCTTCACTCTAGTGTCACCTGTGCCTTTAACCATGAACCACTCATAAGTCCTTGGTGCACTCCAGCTGGTCTTTGGCACTGAAGGCAACACTGCCTGATCATTTTCCCCTCCTGTTCTTCCTAAAGAGCCTGTATTCTTCCATGCCAACACTGCAATCCCAGGGGCCATCCCACCAGGTCTTCGTGATACCAACAAGATTGCAGCCCTGACAGTGTGCGTACATCTCTAGTTCCTCTTGTTTATTCCCAATGTGGGGTGAATTTGCATTGAGACATTTAATTTGGGCCCCTAATGAAACCAAATTACTGGATTGAGTGGATACAATTCCTTTGCACTGCCCTTCAGGTGCTCTCCTGCAGGCCTTGGATCTATCTCCAAGCTAAGAACATCTCTCACTGCCATTCTTACCCAACTGATAAAAATAGGATTGACTTCTAGGAGTAGGTAGAACTGAGGTTATCCTCTCCCAAAAACTTTCATTTAAAGCTTTCTTCACCAGCTTGGCAAGCCCATGRCTCTCTAGAGATGACTTTCATTTTTAGGACAGACAGACCCCATCTTCTACCAGRAGAGGTTTCTCAAAGTAAGACCCATGGTCTAAGTAGCTGAAACTTTGGTTGTGGCCCTGGTCATGTAACTACTTCTTGATTCACCATCTTCAACTGGCCCTTTCTAACCCCTTCCCTTTGACCTGAAGCATTGATGAAAATCTTCCTGCACTCCAGAGTCTCTTATGTTCTCAGATGTCCATTCCAGATTTGTACCTTTGATGTTCAAACTAGCCATACTGACATTAATCCCACCTGATTTCTACTAAGAATAGCACTGAGACTCCTCCAGTGTGAGGAGGGAATGGAATGACAGAAACAATTTTTTGAAATACTCCCATCCTGATCTGGTTAGCCTGTCAATGGTATGCCAATCAGAATGTACTACACTTAAATTGGCAGATCTTTGAAGAGGCATATCAACTAATTGAATACAGCCTTATCAAGCAATGAATCAAATGTAACTTCTGTTAAATCTGTGCCTCAATAGGTTTTAGCTTCATTCAGCAATACAGTAATGAGCAAAACACAAACACTCTTATGGAGTTAAGAGCTTGCAAATTGAGAAGAAACCTCAGTATTTAATCTCCTGTGTGCTAACTCTGGTTTATAGCTTCTCTCTCAAGAATTTAACGAAAGATACATATTATGCTTAATTTAGGTAACCATTGAAACTGATAGAAGTTGATATTTATACCACATTTAAAACAAATAGTTTTCTTCTCACTGAATGCATTCGCTGGCATCAGAATATGTTTTCATAAATCTTAATTAAAATTTTCTAATAAAGAAAAATATGCAGTAGGAGCCAGACATCTGGCAATCCAGTATTTCTGAAAAGAAACAAAATGAAATTAAGACAAGAGGCAGATGATTTAAATACTTAATAAGTTTTTATATTTCTTTCCTTTACTCTTTGATCAAAGATAAATCTTATAGAAAATAACTGCTTATATAACAACAGTATCTGTGTATGGAAGCAATGTTTGTAGAATCCAAGTCTTAACTTGTCTATATTTTAAATTTAAATATCTAAATTATATGCTGAAGATATACAATTAGTCCTCTTATAAAAATTATAATTTTAGAAAGGAAGTTAGTGCATTCAGCCTACTTAGATGCTTCGATGTGCCAGACAGATCTAGTTGTCAATTTATTTTTATACTTTTTTTTTTTTTCTCCCCAAGAGTTTTTAAGTAAATTCAGGAGAAAAAAAGTAATTTTTTTTCTCCTTTTCTAGCAGTTCAGAGGCAGAGGCTTTGGTGCTTGCTTTTGCTGGGTTTGTTGGAAGGGATTGACTTTCTGCAGTGACTATACTTCTTTGTAGGTAAGACTGGTTACAAAACAGTATAGATTTTCTATATATTTTTAAAATACCAAAAGAGAAGAAGAAAGGAGAGCTGGATGGTGGAACATGTGCTTGTGTGTTTTACTGGCATAAAAACCTATATGGCTCAGGTCCATAAACTCAGTCTTTAAAAACAAACATAAATGAACATTGATATGCTTATAATTTTCAAATAGACAAGGTTATGTTAATGGTTCATTAATTTTTGYTCTTGCTGCTGTTATGCTTGTTTGTCTTTTATCATTTTTTATTATGAGAGTATTAAAAACTCTATAGCTCTGACAGAATCATTCAATTATAACTTCCATTATGAGAAATATAGAACTGTTATTTTTTATACTCTTCAGTGTATATTTTAATAAGCTTTACAGGGACTTTTCATGAACATGTATAATTAATATARATGTCACTTTGTATCACCTCATTAATTTCTCAACAACTGTAATGTCTGTTTTAAGTGGGTTTTGGGTTTTGTTGCAATAAAAA
This sequence comes from Cardinalis cardinalis, assembly GCA_014549065.1. Taxonomy (NCBI): domain Eukaryota; kingdom Metazoa; phylum Chordata; class Aves; order Passeriformes; family Cardinalidae; genus Cardinalis; species Cardinalis cardinalis. The sequence continues at coordinate 183,718 of JACDOX010000007.1, forward strand.
TCAGATTAAGTTAGAGGTTGATAGGGAGGATATGCTGGTTCCACAAACCTCACCTCTTAACTTGAACTAAGAACTTAGAGATATTTAGATTGTTTAGATTTAGAGAGATTTAGATTGTTCTCACAATCTACACTGACAAAAACTGTATCTCAGTCCAGAAAACACTGAAAAATGCACTGTAAAACAGGGGAAAAAAGAGGTTAATGGACACCTAACTTTTCCTTTTCACTATCCAATGTATAAAGAAGTTAATGAAAAAAAAGATCTGAAGTTTTAAAAGACAAAATACAATTACAATGGAATGATACAAATTCTCAACATTTGCTCCCTGGATCCTGCCTATAGAGTCAATAATAATTCCTTCTCTTTCAGAATATTCTGACATYGCCTTACTGAATGCCCAATGAGATCAATAGACTTAATTAGAAAATAAATATATAGATTGGATTTCTAAGAAAAAAGACCAGATTGCAGTAAAATAATACTCTTCAAAAAGTAAAATTCAATGTTTTCAATGTTGATAAAATCTAYTTCTTTTCAAATTAAGCCTTTTTTTTACCAATGATTCAGTACTAAAAAGGACACAATAAAAATGCAAATTCAACAAAATCACACTTTATGTAGATTTTATATTTTAAACTTATAAACAGAACACATATGGTAGCAGCAAACTCCATAAATTTTAACTTGTTTCACAATTCTTTTTATCTTAAAAACTCATCTAGGCAGTAAGAACATTTATCTTTAAGTTGTGAAATTAAAAAGTCTGATCAAAGTCTAAAGCAGACCAAAAGTTTTTATTACCAGAAGCTATTGAACACAAAAAGCTCACTGCATGTATCTTTATTTTGCCTTTAAAATCTCCTAATAAAGCTGAATGGATGAGGGGCTGCATAGAGCACTAGAAATGCCACAGTAAAGAACTCATGAGAAGTGTCCATTGAATGACCTGCACTGAAATAGGGAGAAGTGAAATTACCCCCAAAATGCAACGCTTGAAACCACAAACTTGTTAACTCCTCTAAGCTCTTATTGAAGTGAGGAAGTAGCAGAGTTTGAGGTTGAGGAAAGATTTGTGTGAAGAGAAATTATATGCTGCGGGTCAAGAAGTGGATTTAGGTAAAGTATTTAACAATAGCAGACAGCCTAATACATTGAGTAGGCAGCTTGTTGTGCCACAGAGAGTACAAATCACATATGAAACTCATTTATTTAGACCTTCATTCAATTTCTAGTGAATTATAACAAAAAATTCTCCAAAAATTAAATGTTTTTTGATAATTTTTATGGTTTTGTTTGTAATCTGTATAACATCTTGTAGCTGCTCTGCTACTCATCACATAGAGTGATAGATTACTTTCAACGGTTTGCATTCTATCATGATATGTCCAGAAATTCTCAGTCAGAACTGCTCAAAGTAGAGTAGCAAAGGTACACAGTACCACAGTACACACTCAGGACTTTTGAGACAGAAGTGGTAACTGTTAAACCTTGGTAATCATATAGCTGTAACAACCCAGATTTGTTTTATGAGTGAGCAAAGGAACTGAAGCTGCTCTAAGGAGACATACATATCCCAACACAAGTAAGAGAGCAAGATGGATAATATTCCTCCTGTGCATTTTGTATTAAAGAAGAAAAGGGACCACTGTTCTGATAACAACATCTATGAATGTCCAGGAGGATTACACCTACCTGTATTCTAGCTAGACCACAAACCAATGATGGATTTTACAAAGATCAGTTGGGATCAACAACYGGCAGCTCTGAATTTACTATGTAAAGGCCAGGATTTAACTGAGATTTTTTGCCCTGGCTGCTGGAAGTCATTTCAGTTTATCTATTGCTTATGAAATACTGTTTTGTGTCTAGTGCTCCTTTGAAAGCTAAAATCCGAAAGTGATGTGATGGCAGAGGGAGATAAAAAGTGGGAGATATACTAGAGGAACACATTTCCAGGAAGCAAATGGATTCAAAAGGGATTCRTGTTATATTCAGAGGCCAAACAAAAGTGCCAAAATGTTGAGCATTTCTCATAGTCCCTRGAGAGAAAGAGTAGATAGGAGTCCAAGCTAGAAACACTTCTTAATTTGAGTACAATTACACAATATGGATACAAAACCACTTTTCCTAGATTAACCCTCTCCTCTGAATCATTGTAACAAAGTCATGAAAATAGATTGGTTTTCTTACTGCTCTGAAATGAGGAGTGTTTTGGGCGATTTTTTGTTGTTTTGGGGTTTTTTTATGTCAAATTATGGGAAAAGCAGGTGTAATTCATTGTGGAGGCTTAGAAAACCAAAGTTCTTGCTTCACAGAGTAGGGCAGTCAGACTGAACTTTAATATGTGTAATTGCCTTTTATGTGTTGATTTCTTCTCTTTCCAGTCTTCATTAAGACTAGCTTAACTAAAATTTCTAAGTGTACCATAAAGTAGAGATTTGTAAAAACATATTTTTGTATGAGTTACTCAATACTAGCTGACAAGTTTTTCAGTTAGGGAAGAATGCTTTCAGTCTTGGGGAAAAAAAATAAAAGGTTTTTCTATATAAAGATAGAGAATTTATTGTATGCATATCAATATATATAATTTTTATGGAAATTGAYGTGACAGTAATGGGACACAAGCAGATGGAGAAAATTTTTCTTGGACTGTGTGTGATATCCACTGTAGTATCTAAATAAAGCACCACATTATGTTTAAAGTAAAGTAAYGAAGTCTGTTTAAAATTATTATACAGGATCATTTTCTCCTGTGCCTACATCAATCACATTCAGGAACACTGTCAGAACAAATCACTTTATACATTATTAACAAGTCAAAGGATTTACCTKCAGATTTTTGATAAAGCCTTATTGTACAAAACAGGATTAAAAAAAACAACAGGAACCTTGGCAAATTTCAGCTCATCTGCTGACTGTGTTTGTTCTGTTGTTTCTGTAGTGTGTTGTCAATAGTGTGAATCAATACCTGAAAATGGCTGAACGTCTCAGTGTGTTCTATGTAGCAGCTGTCTGAATGCTTACAGTGGAAGTTTGTAGTGGTGCAGTATTAGAAGGTATTTTCATTACTTGAAGTTGTAAAGAAAAAAAATTAATTAATTAAAAGTTTATTGAGTATCTTCTGCAAATGAATAAAACTCCGCACAYGTGAACAGATTGTAACCAACAACTAAGTCTACCCAGCTGCTGGGTCATTCTCTCTKCAGTGGAGTAAGAGAAAGAGTCAGAAGAGCAAAAACTGAAAACCYGTGGGTTGATATAAAGGCATTTTAATAGGTAAAATGAAAAATTCATACGCAAGGAAAGTGAAGCAAGGAATTAATTCATTGCTTGTTATTGGCAGGTAGATATCAGCACTTCCAGGAAAGCAGGGCTGCATCATGCTTAATGAYTACGTGAGAAGACAAACACCATAGCCATGAAGATTTCCTCGTTTCTTCTCCTTTTACTGCTGTGCACATCATAAAGTAAAGCATATCTCATTGGTCATCTCACATCAGCTGTCTTGGCCAGGCACCCTTGATATTCTTGTGCACCCCAAGCCTGCAAACTGGAGTGCTTGAGTCAGATATTGGTACYTCATAGAATCCTGCAATGGTTTGGGTTGGAAGGGACCTTGCRTGTTTTCTAGTTTCAATAYCCCTGTTCTGGGCAGGRACACCTTCAATTAGACCAGGTCACTCAAAACCTCACCCAGCCCAGTCTTAAAAACTTCCAGGGATRGGTATCCATAGTTTCCCTGGTCAAGCCATTCCAGTTCATTGCCACCCTCATAATAAAGAATTTTTTTCTACAATCTAATCTAAACCTAATTTCAACTTCAACACATTCCCTCTTGTCCTGTCACTACATGCCTTTGTAAATAGTCTTGCCCCTCTTTCCTGTAAGTTTCCTTCAGGTACTGGAAGGATAATCAAGTTATGGGGAAAACAGACTCCTTTTAAAGCAGGAAATCTCAAACTTGAGTTCAGCAATGATGCTAAAATAACTTCAACATTCCCTTTATGAATTTCATTGCAATGGATATAACTGAGTGCTGCCAACCTTTATCATGGTACCACCAGTACTTTGTGATAGTGTGACACCCCCCTGGCAGACTCTTCTACAGAAAGGAGCCCAAAAAGCATCTTTGAATGATCTCTATTTGATGCATGCTGAAAAAATAAATTTCTCCCTTTTGGGAGTTGTTTGAAGGCTGTCTATCCCCTAAGTGCAAATCCACCATAAAAAATGAAAAACACTGCTAAAAAAATCTGTGTGGAACTGGATAAAAGACTAGAAGAAATTTGGTTTTTTTAAGAATTTTGTGTATCACAAAATTAAAACAGTATGTTTCCTTTGCACTGGTGATGAAGTGGGAAGTAGGGAGGGATATGATTTACTACATAGTTGAAAAATTGCCTCTGTGAAAATCCTTGCTCACAGTACATCATGAACTTGTGTTGTTATGAATCATTTCTCTACATAGTTAGAACAATAGGTAGGGAGAACAATATATTAATGAGTAACAGCTCCATTTCTACAGGTAGATCTTTGGCTATGTGTTTGGTGATGTTCAGAGAGCAGCAATAGTTGTATTTGGCTTTCTACATCCAAGTCCATGATCAGTTCTAAGATTTGCTGTAAATCCCATCTACTATGTACAGCATTACAGAACAGAGACATAAATTACGATACTCTGTTGTCTTAAAGCCATAAGATTCACATATATACMAGAAATATAAATTTTATTAGGTGCACTGAATAAATTATTTTCTGAAGATAATTCCTTCATGGATCAGACCTGAAGAACCACAGCAGAACCTTTATTAAGGGCTTGGTTCATTAGAGTTCATAAATCACCAGTAGCTTCAGTGTGTCTGACTAATGCAGTAGTGTAATGGAGCTTTGCTAATTTAACTGAAGTATCTGACCTATATCTCTTCCAGARCCCTCAGCTCAAGAGACTACCCAATCCAATAAAACTGCTTTAAGAYGTGTTTTAGTCCAAAGAAATTAATGGGATCACTTGAAGCTGAAGTATCTGTAAGGCAATGAAACTATATTTCTCAAGTCCTCATCTCAAATGATAGGTTTATGATTTCACTAGCCTGTAGAAGCATCAGAGGCAGCAAAGACAGGGCTATCTAACTGAATACATGAGTGAACCAACTTTCTAATGACTGATTTTGTGCACAGACAAAGCAGTGATCACAAAACAGTGATGACAAAGACACTTCTAACAATTCTGTTGTAGCTGTGGAGCATTGTGCAAATATTTAAGGAAAAAATGACAAAATCATATTAAGGATAATAAATATGCTTTCATTTCACTTCACAGTTGATAAATTATTAACAGCTTAACTTTTCCAGATGATGTGCCTATGCAAGGGAAGCTTCACTAATTTTCAAGACTCTGTAGACTCACTTCCTGGCAGCAGCCTCCAGTTGCCTTCCCCTGGTACCTGAGAACCATAACTCAACAGGATAACTGTCATGGCAGAGGACTAAAGGACACATTAAAATATGTCATTAATTAATGAGTCCATGTGTGGAACAGTAAAAGAACTCTGTACAGTGACTGGAAGAAGAATTTATCTTTATTCTTAATGGAGCTTTTGGTCAATGAAGTTACAAGGGAATTAAATATTCAGGCCAACCATACTCTTGCATAGACCCTAAAGAGCATTATCTATGTCCAATATATAACTTATTAGTTCAGACCAAATGCTTTACTTATGTGACTGGGAATATTCTGCTAATCTCTYCAATAGCGATTGTCTATTTGAAACAGATAATGTTTTTATTAACCAACAAAATGTTAACTATAGTGGAATATGATCACAAATTAATAGTTTAGGTATAAAATATTTCTACTTAATTTGTATTTGGATATAAAATTCTTAATTTAGTTTTTCAAATTATACTGCTCTTGGTAAATGCAATTATATTATTTTATGTGCAATATTTCAAATTCTATTTGGCCTTTGGAAGAAATAGTTTCACATTCAAAATCAAGTTGTTAAGTCAGATTATGTGGAGAAAGACAGCTGGGTGCCTACAAGGTGCCAAAAACTCTACAGTCAAGTCTCCTTACTGATCTTCTTCAGCAGCCCACATTTAAGGCAATAGACTAGATAGAGACATAAAGAATAATGATAGATATCTTTGGAGAAAAAGGCTAACTGCTTGCAATTTACTCTTTGCAACCACTTGAGAATATAACTACCTAAAATCAAGTTTAGTAGCATCCTAAGTTTGAGGAAGATGATCTATGTCATGATAGATAAAGTAGATATGACTGATTTCTTGTAAACAAAGGGGACACCACTAAAAATGAACATTTGTCAATGCAATCAGTACAAGCAGCAAGCCATGTCTATCAATACTCAGGGAACTAATGCTACAAAAAACRTGAAATTAAGATTCAAAATTTTGAGAGATGGCAAAGAAACTACTGGCAGTGCAGCCTTAATCAAAAAGAMTTATATGTATGACAGAGAAAGACTTTCTTTTATATGTGTTTAACTTCTGTATTCCACCACTCCTTTCTTGTCCTGTCACTTTTGCCTGTAAAGACAAGATAATCTCATGTTCTATAAGTGCATTTATTGATGCACTTTCTTGGTTTATGGAAATCTGAATATGGAGATGTTAGAAAGAAAAATGTGGCAAAATAAGTAAAGTTGTTGCTTTAAATTGCATGGAAATCATTAAACGCAAAGTATTTCTCACAAATATCATTACCAAAATAATCTTTTTCTTAATCACCTTTTTCATAATCTGTACTTGAAAAACACTATTGGTAATTATATCAGATGAAAAGAGTGATAGAAGGCTAAAAATCGTTAATCAAGTAAAAAAAGAAAAAAAAAAGAACAAAATAGTTTGTGGTTTGACCAGCATCAGATCTTAAAAATTCTTTTTTTCTTCTGAGATGAAAAAGGAAAAAAAAAGTCTAAACTTTACATTTACCAGCTCTTATTTGAATAAGTAATGTACTGAAAACCAAAAATGTTTATTTTATTTTTGATTTATTTTCTGAAATTACTTTGCTTTCTCTTGTAATATTATATCTACTTCCTCAGAAAACCAATTTATTTGTTTTGAAGAAATTATTTCTCTATTTAGTCAAAACCAATGGCTTCCTTAAAAGCATAATATGGGATGTGAGGATATATTTCTGTTAAATTGCTGTAACCAACCACAAAAAAAAAAGTTGTGTTCAACCTTGATTTTTTGACAATTGGATAACAATTATCAAATGTTGTCAGATGACAATTCTTYGCTATAAAGAAGACATAAAAACAGTAGAAAGACTGATATTCTCTGCCACCAAGACTTCCCCCAATTAAAATCATGATAATTTATTTTTGACTRAAACACATTTACAGAAATGAAAATAAACCATCAGTTTTCAATGTATAGCTAAATGTAGACTTAAATTACTAGTGAACATGAAAGACCCAAAATATGAAAAGCCACTCAGAGTAGTTAAAACTTTTATTTTTTTTAATATAGACACATACTGAAAAAAACAGATATGAATAAGATGATTGTCATTATAATTACCTTCTACCACTATGATTAGAACATGAATACAATATAAAATTTTAAGCAGATGCTGAAACACTTTTTAGTCTAAATAATAAAAAAAGAAATTGTAAACACAGATGTAGGTAGTGTTGACTTGTATTTCTATGCATGCTTCTAGCCTGTGGAGTGGAATAATACCTGTTCAAAAAGAGACACTTCTTGAAAATATAAACATTCTTATCCATCCATGCTGTAACTTGCATTATTTAAGAATAGAAAACATTGAAAAAACATTTTAGTAGAGTATCAGTTAAAATAGTTGGAGAAAAGAACTTGGAAATATTTTAATCATTAAAGAAATGCCTTGTAAGAGTAGAATGCAGAACCTGACTGATTATTCTCTCCTTTTCTCTTCCTATGACACTCTTCCTGTCATAATTGAAGCTTTGGGGGTTTATTAAAAATTTAAAGTTCATCATGGTTTACCAAGAAACATTTTGCAGTCTGCATTACATAATATAGATGTTCTGTAGATTTTTTGAAAGTACATGTAAACAGAAAATGTTCTGGTCATTAAAATGAGCTAAGCTATTCCTCTTCCATTCTACATTTCTGTATGGACAAGCTTTCATGCAAGTGTCAGAAATCTCATATCCAATTATGCTAGGACTCTCTTTCACAGAAATATTTCAGCTGTCTCATCTATGCATCCTTCACTTGATGTAATTGCTTATACAGTCATAAACACAAAATATTTCCTTTAAATTKTTGAGTATATAAAATAGACTGTAATCTGATAAATTAAGTGAAAAATACTCATGCCACACTGTGGAAAGATGGCTGGTTGTAAAACTAGAGGAAACTGAGAAGTTATATTGGTATCCTAACAGAAGTTMTAATGGTATGGAAAGCATAGGGTAAAACACAGCTGATACTCRCTGGATGGAATGTGGCTGGCATGCTCAAAACCTATTCAACAATGGCTCTCCACACAATCTGCATCCATGGCACCTGCACTCAAGATCCACCTAAGTACAAAAAAAAGCATAAAACTAAGTTGAGAATAGGATAGGTTAGGGAAGACTCCATCCTAGCTACTGGGATCAGTAAATGGGCTGAAACTGCCTTCTCCCCAGTAGGGAAACCTGTTGGGTGAGAACTACCCTCCATGTGCACTGAATATTTTTATTATGGATTAGAGATTGTCTGTGTATTGCTTTGAATACATTTTTTCAGTCAGATATTATCACTGACAATGTTCRAATCTTAACAGTCACAGTTTAATATTAATAAAGATTTTCATTCTGTAAACTCTGTATTAGTCCTTCATGCACGCTGACATTTGCTGGTAATGGGTAGCACACTGCAATAAAGTGGAAAACCCATTGAGGGAAGGAAGGTGGGAAGATCTGCTGAGAGGTCTCCCTGAGGCTGTTGGTGTGTGTGTCCTTGAACAATTCAGTCAAACTGCCCTCTGATCCATGAGGATTGGTCATTGAAAGGTCCTCAATGACAGACTGATCAGGCACAAGGGTTTCAGCTTTTTTGGGGTTCTGACAGAAAAGTCAAACTCTAAGGGTCAAGGAAATCTCCCCTTTTCAAAAAACACATGCATTTTCATTTTGTTGTAAACTATAACAAGAATAAAAAAGTGCCTAAAATAGTTTTAATTTTTCCTGTGAAGGACCCAAACCAATCCAGTCTTATGTTTAGATTTTTAGTTAAATGTATTAAACATTGTTTAGTATGGCCACTGGGGAAAAAGAAGCTGTAAAGAAAAAGCCAGAAAACAGAATCTATGTGYCAACAAATATTTGGTATGCCTGCCATAGAATAAATCCCATGCACACAAAATTAATAGTTCAAAGGATACTTTGCAATTTTAAAGGGGGAGGGCAACTGAACAAAGAATAAAATTAGCTCCTAGACACCTGTTGGTGATTTCTAATGAAGTTGCACCTTCACATATTGCAGTCAGGGGATGGTAGGTCTGGGGATAAGTTTACATTATGTGCATGACAGTTATCTGTTTTATTCAGATGCTTTAATTCTAGTGGTAAAATAAACATTACTTGTGTCTGTTCCATCAGTTGTACCTAAAACTGTTCACCAGCTTCTTGAGAAAAGTAATGTAGGTATATTATCTAGCCAATATCTRCTAAAGATCTGTAATTACTGAACAAGTTGATGCAAAAATCAGAGAACTGGAAAATTCAAATTCTATTTGATAAGCCCCTGAGAGAGAGCTGTAATAACCCAGAAGGACCAGCGGCTCCTCTCTGGTCATATATGAATCTCTACTTCTGTGGTACTGGGCCTATGGGAGCTGAAAATAATCCAAAGTTTTCTATATTTTAGAGGATTTCTCTGATTAAATTACAGAGTAATTACACATATTCAGAGATACAGCTCAGGTATTGGAATAGCTTTCGATCAATAATTAGTTGGATCAGAGTTTTATTGACTAACTAGTCCTTCACTTTCTGCTATCAGCAGAATTCATAAGAGGGTCAGTGATTGTAGGCTCCAGAGTACAGGGAATATCAGTGGGCTTCCAGTAGTTACAGTGGTGGATGAGTAGAGCTAAAATACACATGCAAACAAAASCTGCTATTACATCACAAACAGAGGAAGTAAAATAGGGAAAAAAACTCCCATGCTTCATAGAGCTCCACAGTTGACCTGGTGCAATTTTACTGTTCATTTTTCTGACGCCATCAGATGCAGAACRCAAGTAAAGTTCTGCAGAAATTCARGAGGCGTGGATTTTAAATTTGTAAAGGCCCTGTAAATTTCTTTGAATACACTACAAAGAATGATTACACATAAATCAAAATCATAATTGAAGGGAAAATAGAATCTTCTCACCAACAGGATGTTCTTCAGCTGTGCACAGGCTGCATGTGTGCTCCAGTGTAGTGAATTATTTTAATTGCTTTTGACAAATAAGGATGCACTCTCATTGAGTCAGTTAGCTGCAGCAGACTGGCTGAAAATGACAGAYGACATGATAATGATAGCTAAGAAATTAGGCACATGAGAAAGGTTCTTTAAAACATACCCTGTAACTACTTTGTGTCACAGCAGCCTTTCTTGTCAATGTGAGATTCATTGATCAACACAGACACAGAGAAACATCCTTAATAAATGAAAAGTGTGGAAGCTACCTCTTCCTCCAGAGTTCTATAGGACTGTTGAGAGGTAAAGGAAGATTCTATTTTCTATTTTAAAGGAGAGCAGATGTACTTTTTTCAACAGTTAAATATGGTTAGGAGTCACCTTATCTCAATGAAATCTCAAGAGTCTGCTTACTTCTTCTTCCTTGTTCTACCTAAAATTTGTCTGGAAATGCTTGAAATCTAGAGATATTTTAAAATTCTTGCATGTCAAAATATTCTCTGTTCTAGTTATGAGCTGACAAGAGGAATTTCAGATGCATTGATCCATGGGGTTCTTTCAGACAAGATAAAGTCATAAAAGGAGAGGAAAGGGCACACATCCTGTGCAAGCTGCTTAACATTACAAGGCAGAACAGAGAGAATAGGACTATCTATTTGACCTTTTTCTGCTCTCTGTCTCCTCATCTCTGGTAGTACATATTTAAATATTTTTATATCTGTAATATGTTGTGGTAGTTTAACCCCAGCAAGAGCCAAGCTTCATGTAGCCACTTTCTCACTCTGYCACCAGTGGGATCAGGGGTAGAAGAGGAAGATTAAAAGCTGGAAAACTCATAGATTGAGATAATGACAGTTGAATAGGGAAAAAAAATGTCCATATAGGCTAGCAAAGTAAAACACTGCTTCCCATAGTTAGGCAGATGTGCAGCCACCTCCAGGAGAGCAGGGCCCCAYCATCATCAGTAGCTACTTGAGAAGAAAAATCACTCCAAATATCCTTCCCTTCCTCCTTCTTCCCTCACTTTATRTCCTCAATTTATGTATTATGAATATGATGCCATGTGGGATGGAATAACTCTGTGGTCAGTTTTTGTCACCTATGTCCCTCCCAAACTGCCCTGCACTCTGTCTCCTCACCTGCCTGGCCATACAAAACCAGAAAGGACTTGACTCCGTTTATGTCCTGCTCAGCAATAGCAAAAACATCTCTATTTTATTAACCCTGCTTTCGGCACAAACCTCAACACTGCACAYCATGAAGAAAATCAACTCCAGCCCAGCCAAAACCACCACAAATACACACAGATATGTTTTCTCTCYAGCGTGAGGAAGTTGTTAGAGAAAGAATATTTATTGAAGTAAGAATTTCAAGAAGCCCAAATGAATTAGATTTTTGAACAGAATGCAAATGAATCAAGCATTCTCTAATAGTGTATGTAGGAAAATGTGAGTTTAATGTAGCAGGCAAAATAAATTCTAGGGTAAGTATGTGAAAGCTGGTGCTGGAACAATGACGTCGCTTTCTGTTAAGAAGAAACTTAAACACAGAAAGAGCATACCAATGGCAGTGAATTTCCCTTCAGGTGAGTATGGAGAGAAGACTGTGTGAGGAAGAGGTAAAATGATAAATCCTGAAGCTTGCTTGACTGCAACTAATGAAGASCATAGTCATTTAGAAAGTCAAATCACAAGCAGGCCTGATTGGTTATGGACCAGACAGGGAAGTCTTGTTAAATCTTTCCAGGATACTAAGGTAGGTGACACAGCACTCACAGACTGCTTAACCACAACAAAACCTCTTAGTATGAAAACATTGAATCAATTGTGGTATTTCGTGGGAAGGCTAAGATTTGTCCTGCTGCTCAGYGACTTGGAATGCTAATGGATTCCTGGGAACTGATTTCCAGCGCAGGCCTGCAACCAACCTGATGAAAAGTTGCTCTGAAATTTAGTTGCTGAACAGCTGTGGAAGGGGGTATATACAGGGCTCTATGTGTAAYACTTATCACATAACAAACTGATGTACTGACTCACACAAACCTGCTATAAATCACATTTATCAGGCACTTCTGCCCTAACTGCGTTTGCCCTGTAATTCCTTTCCACAATCTGTTCAATCATGAAATACCAGGTGGGAAGGGAAATTCAGGATCATCTGGTCTAACCTTTCTTGGCAAAACACAGTATAGCGAAACTGGCCCAGCACCTTCTTCAGTTAAAGTTGCTTAAACTCTTTTGTAAATTTCAGAGAGTAAATCTTGTGCATAAATGGTTTACAAAGAAGCAAATTTTCTGCAATCATTGTGGGATGTAGTGAACTGTGATGCAAACATTGTGGATGTTTTGATGCAGGTTTGAATGACTTGAAAAGAATTATCTATGGCTTGGAAATAATCCATCTATCCTTATCATATTATAAAAAATCTGGGGGATAGTTTTTGTTAGTACCTTTACTCAAACCCACCATATTTCCATTTTGTATTTCTGTCTTACATTTCAAGCAATGTAACAGTCTCAGAGCCCAATTGGTTTCATCCACCAAATGGGAGAAAAAGACCCAGACCATCATTTTTCCAGCATAGGGAGGACAACAAATATATTCAAGCTAGGAATAAATCCAGAACCTTTCTGCCTGGCCATGTTCCCCCAGATCCCACCCCACAGTAATGAAGAGACCAAGTCAAGGCTTTTTCAAGAATCCAATTGTGGGAGAAATAGAAATGTTTTCTGCTCTGGCTGCTAACAAAAATCTGGTGTCCTTCTTTGATCCTGCTGTTGATTAATAATAATTTTCTTCRGTAGACAACAAAAAAAACAAATGAACTTAACTCTGAAGATTAGAATTTTTCCTATTCTGGATCATTTTATTAAATCTTTAATAAAGAATAATCAAGGACTATCTAGAAGGCTGTAGAAACCAGATTGCCATTCTAATTTCCTACACATTTTATTAATACTGGTGTTAAAYAATCAACAACATAAGTGTTTTAATCAACAAAAAAAAAAAACAACAAACAGGTGCTACAGAAAAGATAGACTTCTTAGTGAGTAGTTACTTGCATAAAATCACTAAGTTAGTTTGCTGTTGCATCCAAWCATAATCATAGGAATCATATAGGTAACCACCAGGACCTGGAGGCATCTGCCTGAATTTCCAGTCAATGTGTTATGCTAGTTTTTCTCTCAGCATCAAAGTTTCTTATAGAGAACGGGACAGGGTTTCTCAACTGAAATCTTATTTCTTTTAAGTCAGCAGCAAAATTTTCATTCACTTAAGCAATGCAAATAACAGGCTTGATTGTCCTAATTAAATTAGTTATAAGTACCAGWGTAGCACAATCTGACCTTCACATGTAAAGTGAATATATATGGACTTTCCACAGATAAATTAATTGAAAGAATGATTAAGAGGAAAAATGGACTTAGCATACTTACATCACCACTGCATTATGCTAATACTAAATATTACAGCAGTAGTAGAAAGCTTACCTATCATACTTACATCACCCCWGCATTATGCTAATGCTTTTTGCTTCAGCAACATCAATCTGATGAGACATTAACATGTTCTATCTCTGAAGTGATGTACAGTAGCACTAATGAAATGCTAGTTTGAATCATTGTCAAAATGATACTGCTGTACTACTGCTATGTTCATGATTTGATCTAGTGTATTGCTGGAGAAACATCATGCTGATTTCATGCCAGTGAAATAGATCATTATTTTCCTGTCACTGTGAGGATACTGTACAATAATYCATGGAAAAAGAAGGTTAACAATCTGAAGAAATCTCTTACAGAAAAACTTCTTTAAGTATTCATTAAAATGGYGTCTTCTTATTTAATCACAGAGCATTTAAGGAAAATAGTTTTTGCCATAATCAAGGATAGAGGGATATAAGATTCCTAAATTCCTTTTGCAAATAAAACAATAATAAATGAGAGGAATAGTGTTAATTTACATTTTTATTGGTCTACAAAGCAGACCGAAAGGAGAATTGAAAGCACATGAGCTAGATTAGTGGAAACTGAGGTAGTTAAAGAATTACTCCCAAAGGCACCTAATACATTGGTTCTTTGAACAGTACAAAGCTCATGTCCTTGGTGTGCAGGTGGATAGCTAATGACTGTCAAGAGACATTTCTCCTTGCCCCTTAACCCAGTAAAACTCAAACAATTTCTCTCTCCCTGAGCTCTCAATAAAGAAAAACAGCAATATGTTGTGATTCTTCAGATGCATACATAAGTACATGGGAGGAGGATTAACAAAGGTCTCTGACTGTATTTGAAGTGAGTCGTCTGGAGACCCTTTGAACTCCTCCAGGGAATGCTGACCCAGGAAAACCCTAAAGTTTTCGTATTTTCCTTTCTTGCCGGGAGTCCAAGGGCTTCATATTCTTTGACAAGGAAAGTCTAGAGACCTGAATGACCTTTCTTGAGATGATTTCCACACAGGTTTTCAATTCAGGAAAGTAAAACTCCCTGGAGCTCCAAATTTGGGGCGTTCTGAAATTCCTGGCTCCCCACATCTGTATTTTTATAAGCAATTATCTGTCATGAATCACTTTTGTAATAGCTTTTCATGATAATTTTGCTTGTCAAAAAAGGTTAAGAAAAAAAATCCTCTTTTTAGATGTCCCTTCCCCAGATGAGCTCCCTATGCATGTTCAATGTGCAAAAATCATTTAAAAGTCTATGACTTACTGCTGRCACAGTCATCTCTAGTGGACTCTGCCTTAAAATTCAGTGTGCTTGCTTCTATCCTGTTGTAAGGGTCAATACCAAAATAATAATAAGAAAATGAAAAGTAGGTATGATTGCATTTACTGGTACAGCTCATCAGGAGCTAGTCACAACCTCAAGAGCTGCCGTAGCTTTGGGAGGCCACAAGGTCAGGCTTTACAGCAAGCTGACCTGTTCAAAGCTAGTGACTTAAAGTCCCCATTTTTATGATTCTTTAAAAAAAAAATCAAAATATGAGTCACTCTGTATAACAGAGTGTTTCATAGAAAAGAGAAGATTTTTTTCTCTTTCCAGGCCTATTCCTGCTTGAGTATGTTTGGKTTTCTGCTCTCTGTAACAGTTTTCTATAGTCTTATGCCTTTACTGAAGCCTTTCTTTTATAGAAATATGTCACTGTAGAGAATTCATTTTAAAATATCATGGGAGTCTAAAGATTCCATTCCTACTGTTACAGCCACTGCTATGGTGACCCATGACCCCAGTTAAAGCTATTTTAGACTTTCTGGTTCCCTTGTAGCCAGAATGGATGTTAAGAGAGAAGAGCATTGTTTGTGATACCTTTTAACTTCTTCATTAAACATCTGTTTTTCAATCAGACTAAGTATCTTTTTCTTCTATGGGGAAGTTGAGGTGGTTGTCTCCTACAGTAATTGTGGAACTCATAGGAAGTCACTCCAGAGATTCAGGATGTGGGAATATTTCTATTTAGCAAGTAATCATCAATCACCTTCTGCTGTGCTGCTGGAAGTGACATTTTCTGTATGAGATGGGAAATTAATGTCTTCATCATTTTGAAATTGAACATTTTCAGGAACTTTCATAAAATTAACAATGCTAGTGCCTAGTTACTAGCCAGATTTGGAGTAGATAATTATGCCTTTCTAACATAAAATTAATTTTTAAGTTTTACCTATATACTTTAACTTGCTGATCTGCTTAGTGCTTCTGTAGTTGGCTTGTGTTCCCTGCAAAAATGACCAGTGCAGAGCAGCTACAAATTGATACTTACTGTAATTCCATGAAGGTTTTACTTAAATTCTTTCTGCTTCTGGGTCTTGGCTAAGATTGTCTCAAACATAKAGTTAAACCTAAGGACCATTTTAAAGCTGAGAATATTTTGCTTCAAACACTTGGCTTATATTTCTACAGTACAGCTCCAATACATTTCTTTGTTTATCATTCCTGTTTAAAACATTGCAAACAATCAAAAATATCCCTTAGAAAAAAGTGTACATAATTGACACAAGTAATAGTAAAATTTGCCGYGCACTAGATTCTTTGGGAATGGTTAGGAAAGATTTTCTGACAAATATATTATTTTATAATCTGTACTTATTCCTGTATTATGACTTCTGCTTCTTAAAAAAAAAATAGGATAAGGAAGAAGCAGGAGGTTCATACTCTTAGTATCTCCTGCCTCGTATGCTGTCACATATTTGGCTGCTTGAATTAGTGGTACACACATCAGTGGGGATCCAAACCCAGAGTCATTCATTCATTTGATCTCTGCAATTCCTGCTGCTCACACAGGATTCAGTGACTAGAATAAAGCCTCACAAAAAAACTGTGTGCTGTGGTTTAGCTATAAATATAGCACTGTTGTTACTTGTGTACAACTTTCTTTATAACAAAACTGAGCAGACAGCTTGGCAGTCTAGCAACAGGGAATTAGGTTGTTATACAGAAATCCATGTGTCATGTGTTCCTTACTAAAATAAAGCTGTCCATTCCTCCTATAGCCAAACAAGAAATTTATTAGTGGAAAATAATTACTTTAAAACTTCTCTCCCTGTGGGCAATCTCTGTCTCTCACACATTCACTGTGGAGTTTTTCTCCAGAGCAATCAACACTTTGGTCTGCTTTCCCACTGCAAAAGAGTAGGTGTATCTTCATACTTTGAAACCGAGTGTAACACTAAGCTTCCGTGGGCACAGTCTGTAGATATTCCATCTACAACAAAAAGGCAAACAAGAAAATCATGGCAGTTATGTCCAACCACAAATCCTTGAGAGAGATGAAGTCTGTGCAAAAAGAATGCTCTGAACAAAAAACTAAACAAAACAAAAAAATCCCAAACAAACAAAAAAAAGTGAGATATCTTACATTATATAGRAAGAACAAGACCTCTTCAAGGTTTCTTTAGCCATATATTCACTCTTTACCAACTGATGCTGGCTGCCTAAGGAAGAATTTAAGACAGGACAAGTATATAGTGATACTTCCCAAGTGTGTTCTCCATAATTTTATTCTRTGAGTTAGTTTTGCATTTTTATAATTCAGGCTCAAAAATGTTTCAGTGAAATCTTCCTAGCCCTGAAGGGAAAAGGGAGAGYATTTCTAATGGATACTTTCCAGAAAAAAAAAATTAATTTAAGAAAAAAAATACCCCTAAAACTTCCCCATCTGCCCCTCCAAGAACCCCAGCCAACCAAACCAATCAACATCCAACAACGAAACACCCAAGATTATATAACAGAAAGGAAAGATATCAGGGTCAGAGTAAACCTAAATATTGTCACTTTTTTTATAAATAGGAAAGGAGTAAGGGGAGGGATATGCTGCATACAGATGCTTCTGAATCCTCCACAGATTCCATTTTTAGGGAAGAGTCCTTGCTACATACAGCACCATTTTCCACAGTAGAGAAAACAGCATTGATCATTTGCTGCTTCCCTAATTCAACAGGTAGAAATAAGGAGTTACAATAACTGAATGAACTGAAAAAACACACTGCAAGAAAACTAAGATGCMGTACTAATTTAGTTCTGTAAAAAAACCCCACTTCCTTCCAATGRTTATTTTACTCTTCTTATTTTCTGCATGTATGGAATAGGATTCAAACTTTGAAGTCTTAAGCCTTAGTGAAAAAAAGCAGTATTTTTAAATTACCAGTAGATGTGACCCACCTTTTTTTCCTGGTGCTGAATTTCTGAAGCAGGAATCTACAGGAAGCATGTTATTCAAAGCAATATTCTACTGTTATGAAAGGAAAGAGCCAAACCTAAATGCTTTCTCCAAGAACACAAAGAAAATTATACCCACAACAAGCAGACATCTAATGTTTGGTTTTATGCTAAGATTTTCTTGCCAAGTTTAGTTCCTCCAGGAGACAACAAAATAATTGCTGCACATCAGCTCTCTAGTGCTGCTCAAAAACAAATATCCCTGCAGCATGCTACTGTACAAATGATTTTGCAAACATTTTATGTGTTTCTAACCATTAAAAAATCCTAACTAATTAAAGAGAATTTTTGGATCAAAATTAGTGTAATTTAGAGAAGGTGTTTTTTGATATATATGTCCTGTTCCATTTCTTTAAAGATACTTATTTTATTGTATTCAAATCAGTACATGCAAATGTTTGCTTTAATTAAAGTAGCGTTATATCTGTTTTCTGAAATTTTTTTGATGGCTGCTGCCGTAAAAATGCCCTTCCATACAGAGCACCAAGGGCATTTCAAGTTTATTGAGTGAACAGGCATAACAGGCTGATTTCAATACATCGTTTTTACCCTTGTGAGGGAAGACATTACTTAGATTAAATGATGCTGACTGTCAATACCATGCCGCAGATCTTACATTTGTGTCAATGAATAATAATGTTTGGTAATGCAAGGTGGATAATCTTCAGCATTGTTTCTAGTTACTGCAATTATTACCTAAAAAAATAATCGTCAAGTTCTGCTCAATCAAATTTTATGGCTACCCTCGCTTGCCCTGTGGCTGCTGCTCTGCCTCTGAGGGTGTCGGGGTAGTCCAGGCAGATCTTCCTAAAGTTTGGTGTGCAGGGACATCTAGCGGCACAAGGATTGCAGACAGGCTGATTATTCCAGTGCCTGTGACTCTTTCAGGACACCCAGAGAGGGGCAACCAAGCAAAGGGATGTGAATCCTTCCCGCTTTCAGGGACTGTAAGGGGGAACAGGAGCCACTTGCRCTGTTAACCGCAGATCCCCTCTCACCAAACGACGCTTGCTACGAAGGTAACGGGGCAGAACCTTGCTAGCATTTCAACCTGTCATGTTGCTCCAGTTTCTTGTATCAGTGAGCAAGTCAACACATGGCACTGCTGAGACTGCAATCCAGGAGTGGTGTTATTTATTCTGGTGACAAGCGTCTGCTTTTCATTATTTTATGTCCTTATCTACACAGGTTCATATAATCAAAATAACTGAACAACTTTCCTGGATTAATTTTAAAMTACAACTAACATTTGTCATGCTTTGTTTTTTCCTTTTTTCTTTTGGGGAGAAACATTGAYGGTGCAATGACTTCCAAGCAGAAGAAATTTGTTTATGACTCTCTGTTTGAATATACATGTTACTAAACAATCGAACTACATGAAACATAAAGGGGTGATTCATTTTTCCTTGGTTTGTCAAGGTAGAAACAGGTGAGAATTTGCTCCTTTGAACTAGACTTTTAAGATAGTTCTGACTTCTCAAAGACAGTACTTGATTTTACTGTAGATAGTTCTGTTATGCTGAAAGAACAGAACTGTCATTTGTGGACATCAGTGGTTGCACATCTCCTACATCTGATTGCAGCTTACTGCAAACAAACCTCACTGACATAAGSTGTCTTTCTGACTTCAGTGATAACCTGGTTTTAAATGAATATGGAACATACCCTGGGGCATCAAATTATGCTAAGCCTTTTCACTGTAGGAAATTGTAGGAACAAAAAAGGAAAAAAATAGACATAATATATATTCATGTGAGCATATCAAATATTTGGACTAATTTGAAAAAAAAAATGTTCAGCAATGAAATATTCATTATAAGCACACAGAGAGTGGGAGAAAGAGAGAGAACACATAGTTGTGATATGACCCGCTCCTTTATGTGTACCAAATAATTTAGGCTACATCAAAAGATACTACTAAAGATATGATTTTGAAAGTCTATTTATATTATTAACACACTTTCCTTCTWCCATGCAAAATTTTCTGTAATCACAAAAGTTTTGGAATGTTAAAATGTAAAATTATAGGAAACAAAAGGAATGAAAATGGGGTTGAGAGCCTGCACAACCTGTACTGATTTCCTTTAAATTTATTGAGATTATTTTATTGAGTTAAGAAAATCAGGAAAAGAAAATATATTGGGGTTTTGGTTTTTTTAAATTTCWTTTTCCAGTGGCAAAAAATATAATCACCTTTGTCTGTGAAGGTTAATTATCATATTACATAGTAAAAGAATTCCAATCAAATTATTTCTRTCACTTCTGATTGTCAAAATTTCAAACATTTTCAAAATGCTGRTATTATTTGGGAAGATATATCAGAAATAATCTTTAAAATATGAATCAAGAAAACCAGTCACTGATAAATCTATAGTTCATAAAAATCCATACACCTCCAATTTCCAATATTTCACTTTTAATGTAACATTCCTGGATKGGTTTGGCACCACCTAGTTTTYRGTAGCGGGGAGGCCACAKAGGTGGCTTCTCTGAGGAGATGATAGAAGGTTCCATCGGGTCTGGCAGAGCCAATCCTGGATGGCTCGGAAGATGGACATGCCTCTAGCCTAGGCTGGGCCAATCAGAGAGGATGGTAAGACCACTGTGATAACATATGTAAGAAAAAARCAAAATAAAAGTAGTGATGCAGTTTTAATTCTAGCCAGAGAAGAGGAGGAGGTGAGAACATGTGAGAGAAACAACATGGAGACACCAAGGTCAGTGGAGAAGGAGGGGGAGCACATATTCCAGGTGCCGAAGCCGAGATTCCTTTGCAGGCTGTGGTGGGACCRAGGTGAGGCAGCTGTGCCCCTACAGCTCGTGGGGATTCACAGGGGATGCAGAGATTCACCCACAGTCCATRGGGATCCACAGGAAATGCAGAGATCCACCCACAGCTCCTGGGGATCCACGGGGGATGTAGAGATCCACCCACAGCCCATGGGGATCCACAGGGGATGCAGAGATCCACCCACAGCCCATGGGGATCCACAGGGGATGCAGAGATCCACCCGCAGCCTGTGGGGGAGGTGCTGATACCAGAGCAGGTGGATGCCTGGAGGAGGCTGTGATCCACTGGGAGACCCAGTGGAGAGAGAGGGCTGTTGGGTGCGGGAAGACTCGGACACTCAATATGAGATCAACAAGCTCCGTTTATTTCGGTAAAGCATCAAACTTTTATACACACAAGTAATAAGCTCATGAATATTCTGCAAGCCAAGCAACCCAYTGTTTAAGCTATACCATCAACTCTTCCTCATTCTCTCAGGCCTAACGTTCGCTTTTTCCCACGTCTCTCTGTCTGCTTGTTATCACATCCAGCTAGGCCCAAGGACACGCTATCTTGCAGGTGCAAAAGCTCAGCTAACTATGTTCAGTACTTTCCCAGCCCCTGTTCGGCTAACAAGTGAATGTCTACGTGACCTCTGTCATGTAGCCATTTCTCCACAGAGGGGTCCTGCTTCCAGGCTGGAAAGGCCTATCCTTGGAGGCCTTTCCAGCCTGGAAAGAGAGACCCATGCCACGGCAGTTTTGGGAGGATGGTGTGCCTGTGGGAGGGACTCACATTGCAGCAGGTGTGGTAGGACTGCTGCTCGTGAAAATGGACCCACACCTGGAAAGTTCAGGAGCACTGTCTGCCATGGGAGGGACCCCATGGTGCAGCAGGGAAACCTTGGGTGATGAACTGACCAAACCCCCATGCCCTGTCTCCCTATACTGTCAGTGGGAAGGAGAGAGAGGTAGAGCAAAAAAGAGCTTTAAGGGCTTATTTTTACTTCTCATTGTCCTTCTTTGATTTTGTTACTAATAATCTCACTTTGTGTCTCTAAGATGAGCCTGTTTTGCCCTTGGAGTGTTTTCTCTAGGTCCTTATCTCAACTCATTAACCCTTTTTTCTCCTCTGCCCAAAATGGCCGGGGAAAGTGAGTAAGTGGCTTTCATGGGTGCCTGGYATTTGGCCAGTGTCAAACCATGACAATTCCTAATATTTCTTTGTTGGCCCTGGTTGTGAAAAAAGTTCGTCCTCTAATTTTAGTAAAATAATGAATATTCGAGAGCTCCATCTTTCATATTAAACAGCCATGTTTTTCCTTGACAATTCATGATACACCTGACATCCACAGGCAAATGTTTTATTCACATGAAGAAGAAATGTCTCTGACAGCTGATTATGCTGTCATATTTTCCTCTGTAACTCAACTTATCAAAACATTAGCCAGCATTCTTGTGAATCACCAAGGCAATATTCACCAGATGTAGTATCTGCAATAAACTAATTTTGGATAATAAGCAAGAAAATACTTCATGGGAATTAGAATTGTGACTGCTGTTTCACTCACATGAGTGATATTCATATCATTCATATGAATAGTCTATGAAAATAGTCTATGATATGAAAATCTAGTTTTTTAGAACTATAGGAAAAAGTGGGTAATGGCCAAGAAAACTAAATGAATATGAATGGTATGATGTATGAATATGAAATTCAAATGAATATGATCAAGAACTGTGCCACATGTAGTTTAGCAAATTATTTAACTACATTCATTAAGATTTCTACACATATGCAATTGAGCAGAGAGCTCCAATCAATAATGTACAAAACAGATTCTCTTCTGATGCTTGGAGCTGAGAATCACCACTGTTGTCCACGTTACTGGGAAGAGAGGATAATAAAAAACACTGAAAATTTTATTTTTGCTTAAGTAACATTTTAATTTGCACAGTAAWGCAAAGATTTCACATTCATTTTCACTCCCATGTGATTGAGTAACTGAGACACTGTAGTATGTATTGTATAGATGGCCGTGCCCCATCCCGGTTGCTCTTGATGGGCT
>JACDOX010000007.1:207296-224094 GCA_014549065.1 Cardinalis cardinalis
TGGGTCGGCCAGAGTCAGGGAGAGCCTGGAAGGAGCCCTGACTGAGAAGCGAGAGCAACACTGCTGGAAAGAGCTGCCCCCAAGAGAACACCGCAGAGAAAAGGTATGAGAGACTCTTTGGAAATATAGTTACAACAAGATGATTACAACAAGACAYATGCAACATTCAGATAATGGACAGGTGTTGGGTGAAGCAGCTCTGTTGCAGGAAAATGAACAAATTGCAACCAAGTGTTCTTCCTCTATATTYGAGTAAGGAAAAGCAGCCATTTATTCTTGCTATCATGTACAAATATTTATAAGATCACTAAGGCCCTGGGTGCTGCAAGTACTGCAGCATCCATCCTATCCCACCCCTCTTCCTTCCCCTTCTGTGCCTGGGGACAGAGGACAGAGCCACTTCTGCTGCCCTGTGACAGTGACTTCAAATAAGATCTGGGATCAACCTCCATGGGTCTCCTCCTCCCATGAGGGCTATGCTGGAGGCTGCTGGGGAAAGTGAAAAATTAGTTGTTTCTCCTGTCTCTGCAGAAGCCTTTGGGCAAATGGCTACAGTCATAAATGGAGAAACTAGGAATGAAAATTTTCAGAACTTCCAAAATTCCTGTTTTGAATTTTGCTACAAGCTTTTTTTCCTCTATTAAGGAACAATAATTTAATTTTTTTCCTTCCCATGGAACAAATTTCCACACAGCTTTACTCTTTACCTAATCTTTATTAAAAAACCCCAACCCAGATATTCTGAAATTCAAGACCAGACCTCTGAATACAGTCGCCATAGCTCTTTGCTGTTTGATTAAATGAATCATGGTGAATGAATCATACTTCAGTGTGAAGTATGAATAATGAGCATTCATTTCCTAACATCATCAGTTATGTAAAATAACTTAAGGGGTGTGGATGGTGTGGGAAAAGGGTATCCCAAGACACTCAGCACTGGCCTGGTTTTACTCTGACTGAAGTTAGTGAGAATTTTCCAGGGTTTAACAAGAGCATCAGTCAGCGAATATAACTTCCTTTTAAAAATATTCTCCTTAGTACTTCTAAGTTGCTTTGAAAGTCTGAAATGAAAAAGCCCTTTAGAAGTGCAAAATTGCTGTATTATCATTATATTGAGATGAGTTAAAAAAAAATAAACTGTTTAAAGAAACCCTGTTTTCAATGCATTGGAAGAGTTAGGGCTTCCAGAGAAGAATGGTATAAGTAAAGTTTTAAATTAAAAGTCACAGGTTAAATATTTCTGGTTTTAGAGAAAATGGGGTTATACACATCATTCTTTRTTTTACATACAGAAAAAAACCCACCTTGTAATCTGATATAAACTTCTGAATGTAAATGCTGCTCTTTTTTTCTAAACCAAGTAATTAATTTACCTCAGCAATAAAAATATTTTTTCTATGAGAATTAGAAAAAAAATTCAGAGATGATCAAAAAGTTAATATTAATACATAGTGTTGAAAACACCATTTGGATTTCTGAATAATATCTGAAGAAAGCACAAGGAAATATTTCTTTCATCTGTAATGGGCCTTAGAGAAAGTTTTTYAAAAAATCTAGGAAGATGGTTGAAGTTCAAAAGAAATTAAAGGCTGAGCTTTGAAATACTGCRGGTCAATATGAATGGATAATAAAACCTGCTTAAATATAAGAAAAATATTAATCTGAGGTGCACTTCCTTAGTCTTYTTCTCAAGTTACAGGTATTTTCCATAACATTATTTCCAAGCTAAAAGGAAATCTGCTGTTAAATTTGTGGTTGTTAATATGATAGCCAGCAACCTTAGGGCTGGATGGGAAAGAGAAAATTGCATAATTCCAGGGCTGCTCCCTTTTATGTGAAAGGGGACTGTTTTAGAGGGCTGCTGGGTGTAATCCACTCTTAAAACACTTTCATTTGGGCATCCTCAATTGCACTCAAGCACTGCAAGCAGTTATTTATACTCAATTTTTATGAACATGTAGTTTAATCATGAGCTAACAGCCATAATAGGTAGCTTAGACTAGCGTGCCACAAAGTTAAAYATGAGTATGCTCACTGCTTTTAGTGCAGGTAGCTAATGAGAGTCACTGCAAGCCAAAGAGGTCTTGAAGATGCCAGTGTCTGTAGTTACACAGTATAGACAGATCAGCAATATTGCTGAGTTTTTGTCTTCCAACTCTGACTTTTACTCAGGACTGAGTAATCAGATAGATATATCAAAAATGACTTTTTTTTTTCTGAAATCCTGGTGTTACTAATACCAGCTTAGCAATTTCACCTGTGTCACTATGTTGGCTTTCTTTGGTTTTTTTCTATTGAATATTTTTAATTTATGAACAGTCAATATCATAACTTATTATTTATTCTAGAAATTAGATAATTCAAAATTAAGACACCTACATTTTTGCAGATTTCAATTAATTAGGGAGAGTGTCAGGATAGGGACACAAGTTTTGAAAAGGAAAGTCACTTATTTAGTAGGATAACTTTAATGAGAATCCCAAAAAAATTGTACAAAAGAGGTGGAATAAGCACTTGCCATACTTTCTCAGGAAATCTGAGTTCCTTTTCAAGCTTGAATGACCATAAGTCTCTGCAGAGCATGAGAAGATGCAAAAGCAGATAATGGGAGAGGATTACATCTTTGTTAATATAGTCCCTTACATTTTTAATTTGCAACAGCAGAAACCTCTCTAAAGGTTATCTGTTATCTCTTACTACTTCTTTTCTTCCCTAGTAGCAGAAATGAGAGTTGTCTTCTTGCCTCCACAGAAATTTTAGAAGACACTACCGGTTATTTAAAATATGCCTGTCTCCTCACAGCCCTCTTCTGCTACCCACAGCTATTCCAGCTTTTCCTGTACTTTTTATTGTTCCCTACTAATTACTCTTACCATACTGGAAATCAGCTGATCTTCCTCCCACCCACAGACATTTTCTGTGAATTGCATTTTCCTTCTAACTGATCAACTGTTGTAAAGACCAAACATAGATCATAAAAAGAGAGCCATCAGGACTTGTGAATATATTTCCATGTTGCAACAACTGATCAGAGGTAAGTAAATAAGATGTCATTGTGCTGCTGAGACTTTGTAATCAATCAAAAGGAGAGTTAAGTATGACGGAACCCAGTAACACAAAATCTAAGATTTATTTACTCAGTAGGATGAGTACAAGAGTTAGACAACAATTCTTATTCTATCTCATATATGCACACATATAAGCCTGCGTAGGCTGCCCACATCAGACAAGGTGTCCAATCCAGCTGTGGTCTCAAGGGCACAGGACATATGTTCTACCTGCCTGAGATGTCCAAACCCTGGATGGCAAAGTGAGTTCAGTCTTTGGTAGTGATGAACACATTCATGGGTGTACTTTCCCCAAAAGGAGCTACTGTCTTCACTATTTATTGGTTTATATTCTAAAAATTTTGTGTAAGCCACCAGAGGCATAACCCAAGGCCAATCTCTTGACTTTCTCATGTTGTAAGCATCACAACCCATTGGTAGGAAGTTTGATGTTTGTTATGAATTCTCATCAGGCTGAACAAAGACACCGGAGACATGTCAGGGAGCTCTTATATTTTATTGTACAGCTACCTTAATGCTGGCAAACCAGTCCACTTTYTATACTCATAGCTAGCAATCCCTCAAATTCTTACAATACACTTTCACAAGAATGATGCCTGAAAGACTCTTTATTTTTTTGCACTATAAGTTCTTAACTCCCACAACAATCTCCCCAAAGGTACTGGCTAAAAAGCCACAACATACTTCTACATTTTCCCCATTCCCACAACAGACTTCAGTAGAGGGTAGAAAATGATGGTTGTGCTCTGCCSAGGCAAAGGAAGCGGGGAGAGAAATACAGACAGAAGAGGGAGAGACAGAGCAAAAAACAAAAAAATGTCACCAGTCCTTAAGGTGCCATATTGGTCTTGCCCATGGATAATGGTCTGGAGCTGAGGCATCAAGACAAAGAAAGTGAAAGAGGAAAAAGAGAGTGGGGAGTCCCAATCCACTTTCCTTTTGTAGTTAACCTGGTGTATGCCTCTTACATAAACTGGATTTTTTGTACTGTTTTGTTCATGCATACTCAGCCAGCTCTTTGTGCCCTCCTCCAGGGAGTGAGTCCCGGCAGAGGACTGAGTCTCAAGATGGAGCAGGAAGTTGACTCAGAACAGTGTTGTACCAGTTTAACAGGACCCTCTCTTCCAATCCCATCTGTCAGTTGTGACAGTGAGAATGCATGGCAGAAAATACAAAGTCTTTTACACTAAGTCAATTGACTCTTGATAACTAAATCAATGACGTCTTCTGGGGCCCTACCCATGTATTACATGGATGAAAAGTTATTAGCACTTTATTTATGCATCTTTCTTTCTTAAATTATTAGAGAAAGATGGATATAGTCCATCTCTTTAGGGTAAGCCTTCTCCATAATAATCATCTGTGCTTTATTAGTGATCCCAGCCCAATAATTTAACATGATAGAGCTGGGCAGGTATAGCCAAGGCCTTTTTTAAATGATGTTTTTTTTATAGGATTCACCCTATGACATTCCCTGTCCAATTAATGTYATCTTCATTTATCTCTTCTTCTTCTTCACACAATGAACTACATCTGGAAGCATAATAGGTGTCAGGTTTTTTTTCATTTTTTTTAAGAATAAATTCCAACAATATAGAGAAAGCCCTAATGTCTGTTCAGATTTTAGAGTGTGATAGATACACATGACTGAAAATAGATGTCAGTTCTTAAACGAGTAGTAGCATTGAAAATTATCCCAGGGCGAAGGCTACCACTTGCAAAAAGAAGAGACAAAATATTTGTCCTCAGTTTTTCCTAGAAGGCAGAATTATCTGTTGTCCTTTGAGTTCAGGGGTATAAGGAAAGTGTCAGAAAATTATGAATGTCCAGTCATCCTACTCTATTCAATATATAAAATTATAACCTTCATCAAATACAGAAAAACAAATGATTGAAATATCATCACTATTAAATGAGGTAAAAAGCCATATCCTGGTAACTGATGTCTTGCTATAGTCATACAAGAAAAGACCATGTAAAAATTAAGAAAAGGGTTAGGCATCTATAATCTAATGTGTAGGAGAATGTTAGAAGGATAAAATAGGCAACAGTCAATCCTTATGTCTATGAATTTATAAATATTTCTTTCTGTGACTAGCAGTCTTCTTACCATTTTTTCCACCACTTCTCAGTCTTTGCCCCTATCCACTCACTCAGAATTATCTGCCTCATCGTTAATGCCTCTCATCTATTTTGCACTCATGTTTTTCAACTCAGTTTTTGGTTTTCTTCTCACCTTTAATCAGTAGAAAAGCATAAAGAATAGAAGGCAGAAAAAAGTGATTCTGTTGAGCTTAAGAAAGAGCACATCACATCAAGGTGAAATTCTGTGTTCTGTTCCTGAAACTCCTGTGTTCTCAGCAGATGTTGAGAAAAGAATATGAATAGGATAATAAAACTACCACAACACTACAATTGTGTTGCCTCAATGTATTTTCCTTTTAGAACTGTAAAAGTATCATATATTCATTAAGCAGTGTTAACTTTTTACTGTCTGCAGCAGGTTCTAAGGTTGTGTGAAAAATTTTCCCCTTTTTAGTTTTTTATTGATTTGTTTTGTTTTTGATTGGTTATTTTTGTTTGGTTTTATTTAAGCCTGGAGTTCTATATTATTCATGAACAAAAAGAATAATTCACATCAAGGAATTCAGGAAAAATCATGTGACTGCAACCTCTAGTCTGCTGATAGTTTCTTTGTGGGTTTTTTTTTTCCTTATTCCTCAGGCCTCTCTTTGTTTTAATACATGTCTGGAAAAGCAATCTGGGGTTCAATTGGCAAAATAGTTAAAATAGTTTGTTCTTGCTATTTATACCCATATAAATTCTATTCTGCATCTGACTTAACATTCCTTCTCATTTCAGAAGGCAGTCACTGTTCCTAGGCATGCATGACACATGGATAATCTCTTCTGAAATTAACTCTTTAAATTCACTGTAACATGAAATGACCATTTATAACAGTTAACTCACGGTTACAATTTCATTAAGTTCTGTTCTAATAAATTTCTAAATACAATTTTCATAAACTTCAGAATTTTTCATCTAACATGTCTAGCTGGTTTTTTTTTCATGGCAACAGGAAGTTGTTTTGCTTCATCTACAGTACAACTACTCTACTCTGTACATGCAGGAGAAAAGAGATTCTCTGTTTCAGCACTCATAGTAGTTGAAATGTTCCAAATTTGAAACTATATCTATTTAAGGGGAAATGAGACCAAGCTATTCTGCACTCAGTGACTCCTGTCACTGATAGCTTGAAATTCAAGTAGCCTTTCTCTGACTAACCTATGTTAAGATAAACAGTTTCCTCTTTTTGTTTTTATTTTTTTCATTAGTTTTCAGAACTTCAAAAAAAGAAAAATAGGAAAAAATACATGAAAGAATAATCATATACCAACAATAATGAAACAAAACCAGTTTTTTTCTCTTCAGTATAATTTAACTTTTTTATGTAGACATTTTTTCTCCTTTTTTAAGCATTAGACATCTGCACATGTATTCTTCATTTTGAAATCTCTGCTAGCAGAGGCATCCCAACACCAAGAGGAATGATGTCACATTGATTTTCCAATTTTGAGATTTGAGAGGCCTAAATATTGTTTTGAACCCAACTGTTTATTTCAGTGAGCCCATACTGACAAATGGAAACCTTCAATTTGTACTTCAATTAGAAAATTCCAGAGAAAGCAAGMTGAATTTCAAGGTTATGACTGCAATTTTTTTGCAATCCAAATGACTCTCATAGAAACTTGTAAGTACTACTTTCCAAAAGGTATAAAAAATATATCATTCATTAAGATTTAATATTTTTTCAAAGTTCATAAGTTTGCAAGTATTAAAATTTGAGACATGCTGTATTCATACTCCCACAGAGACTTGAGTGTATTTATTTAATTCTTCTACTTCTATTCGCTTAAGACCCCCTGAGAACTCTGACTGTGTATGCTTTGCAAAGGGTATAGTGATACTATATCTTAAAATCTCAATAGTGACTACAAACAGTTTATTGGACTTTGAAATTAATGATCTGAAGCTGAAATTCTTAGATCCAACCATGTTAATATTTATTCATACCTTTCATGCCATCATTAATGCAGTGGAGCACAGTCAAACAGATATCAAGCTTCTAAGATTCAGCTCATGAAGAACTAACAAGAAAGTCAGACTTATTCTCATTGGAAATGAAGAAACCTTGTGATGTCCTAATTAAAGTACTGCTCTTTCAAAGATGGTAAATAACACTGATCCAAGTAAGGATTATTAATTGCAAAGAACATCATGATCTCAAAAAGTAGTAAAAATCCATAAATCRTTTGTTGTAAAATATTTTCTTCCTTCAGATGACAATGTTGTACTTAGGAAAAAAACAAAAGGTGTATTTTTTACATCTATATACAGAAAATGTTCAAGAATTAAAATGATCAAAAATTTAGGGAGGGTTTCGTTTGTTGGGTTTAAAAAGGAAGTTGTTAAGCTTAGTTCTGTACTGAAAATTGCATGAGCAGATTCTGGTGCTCTTTGAAGGTTTTGCTGAAGGGCTGGTGCTGACTGGGCACATGATTGTGAAAAGACGTACTGTTCAGAAAGGCATCAAAGTATTTTTGATTTAGCACAGATCTTTTTGTAATAACGGATTTCAGGTACCTAAAATATGATAAAATGTTCCTTTCATGTTTTTCTCCCCATCAGTCTGGGAAGCAAGTCTTGGGATGTTTCTATCTTAAAAGCCTTAGGATAGGAATGAGGGATTGTTGATAGTTCTTGGATATTGTTATGAAATTTTTAGATAGCTCGGTGTTCTTTTAAGAGTTTAATGACAGTGCAAATTCTTCCAGGTATTGATCTTAACATGTTAATGACCATATTTAAACAAATTCATTAATTAATTATCAATATAAATGCCCCTAAATGTTAGGGAGGTGACTAGTCCCAGTCATTTCAGAGCTCAAAGAAAAAATATCAGCTAGTATATACAAGTTCAAAATGGTCTTAAACCAGGAAATTATTTCAGTATCACACAAACCAGCTTAATATCCCTTTATTTTATAGGTGAGAAAGTTCAACATTAATTTTAGACAGAATTAGCTTTTTCAGCAATAAGAATACTGTAGATTACTTCACCTGGGCAACATTGGCAAGGGCTTCAATAGCAAACCTGGTGGGTCAGTTAAATGTAAGTTCCACACTGAACCTATCCTTTGAGAGAGGAAATCCTATTGAAGAGCAATTTCTCCAATACAATGAAAATGGAAAATTGATTTACAGTCTAAATGTGTCAGTTCTTATAAATAGAGTTATAACAAGGGTCTATAGAATGTCAGATAAAGAAGCAGAGGACTGAATGGGGGAGCAGATAACACTTCAGTATAAATGAAATATAATTGTTCAATCAATACTTTGCTTTCAAGGTTTAGGTAAGATTTCATTAGACATAGATCAAACAGGTGTCGCTTTATACAGAGAGCAATGAACTGCAGGTTTATGGTAGGAAAACACTCAGAAAAGAGTTAAAACGATTAAAAGCAACTAAAATGCACTGAAGCAGATCATGGTAATGAATAGTTTTTAACACCAGCTAAATAGTATCCTTTATCTTTCTTTCCCTCTCCCTTCCTGCCCTACTCCTGCGTTAGCAAAGGTAGCCACTGAGGTAGATTGGTTGCTGCAGAAAGCTTTCCATTTCAAGTATTGTTGCAACATGGCAGGCGCCATTCTTTAAGTATGAAGCAGCTGCTGCTAAGATTAAAATACATAAAATGAATAAAATCTCATTCAGGCTCAATGCACTGCATACAAATAGATATTTGCCTACAGGACCATTCCCCAAGTATCGATGCAAACATTTTTARCTGGTTTAAGCAGCCCTCCTCCTGCTTTTAAGAGGTTCAGCAATCTAATCAGGGAGCAACAGCAACACTGTGATTTACAGCACACTTTAAAAAGCAAATACTCAAACAAATAATGGGAATAGACATGATTGCTCTCTATAAATACTCCAGGAATGAGCAGGGTAGTAAAATGCCCAGGAGGAGAAAGAACATTTTAAACTAAAGGACAATGTTGGCAATTGGCAATATATAAATTTAGACTGGAAATTAGGAGATTGCTAACTATTAGAAGAGTCAGACTATGGAACAGACACCCAGAGGGAGTAGTGAAGGAAAAGTATCTACTTTATTTAAAGACACTTACAAAAAATTTTGTGAAAGCTATTAGAGAATAATAGAGAAATATAATAGAGAAAACTGGATATTAGGCCAGTTTGCCCAGATTCTTTTCAGCCTTYTGTCATAGTTTAACAAGCATGATAAAGAGATGAACAGCAATTCATAGGGCAATACCAATTTCCATCTCTTTCAATTGACTGGAAGCAATATTTTAACTCAGAAAAAATGCAATATTCATTGAATATGTTGCATATAGTTTGAAAATCTGAAGTGAAGAATAATTTGGTTTCATAGGCCTATTTCCCATGTACAGCAATCATATATTTCAGAACAGGAGCTTATGCCTACTGCTCTGGCTAGATGGCATGATTTATTGAGGGCATAACCCACTTAGTCCCTCAAGAACATCCCTTAAGTCCCTTAAGTACAGCATTGCTTAACCTCCTTACAATTCTCTAAAAGAAATCAGCTGCAAGACATGTATTAGAAATCTTGACACCAACAGAAGTCTGGAATATCCRCAGACTTGAATGGAGTTTCCATTCCCCTTCCAGCTTCCCAGGGCAGTAGTTTTATTGCTTATCAAGATTTTCAAGCCATTGGAGCAAGGTTTTGCCAATTGGCTCATAGTGCTGTACTAGATTTACTTGTGAAAAAGTCAAGCCTTCCATTTTAGCTGATTTATCTTTCAGCACAAAATCAAAAAAATCAAAAAGAAAATCATAAGTGCCTACCATTTCAAATGCTTAGTAGAAATATAAAACTTGAAGTTTGAAAGATAGTTGTGGTCCATCAACAGAGGATGCTACTCCAAAATCAACTTCAATAGCAAAGGTCCATCCAATATGATAGAATGAAATCCAACACTAATGAAATTATTATATTGTCCTTTGCATAAAATGCCAGTAAATGATCTCAAAGCAATTCTGCTGACAGTGCAATTATAGTGCAATATCAGTGCAAGAGCACTGATATTTTAAATGCTCATTGGTATTTTATTTAGAAAGTTTTAAGACATAAAAATGAATCATATTAGAAAGGAAAGCAGCTAATCATTATCTAATGACACAAAACTGCTTTTCTCCATCTGCATCCTTGCAGTCTTTTATGTACTTGACCGTTTTTTTTAAGTTTGTCTTAAACCCACAATACTTATCCTGTGAAGAAAGGAAAGGTAGTTTGTTCTTGAATTACTGGTTTTAAAAGCCACATCCCTTTGATAAAGTACAGCAGTCTAATGGTCCCTTTTACCCTTGAAAACCCTTGAATAGATTTCATACCTGGCAAAAAAACTATGACTGCACAGAGTATTTGTGAGGAAAAAAATAAAAATAAAAAGAAAAAGAAAAAAAAAGGCTGAACCAGTAACCAAGGAAGAGGATAGAAATTATCATTCCAGTGAGTAGAGAAGTATTCTGTTCAGTCACTTAAGGGGAACTATTAGACTGAGATTTTCAAGGCTGAGAACCTCCTGTTATGAAGGAAAAGGTGGGGATGAGAAAAATAAGCATTTCCTTTGTTCTGTAAAGTAGGATATACATGAACAACACTCACAGTCCAGAAACACTTCTCAGAACTCAAGTATTTCCTTTGGTTGGTGAATAAGGTAACAAGTAAGCTATGAAGCTGCGCTCTTTTTTCTTTCTTCCATCTGTTCTGATTCTTATATTTTACTACATCACAATTATGTATGAGAATCAAAGGAGAACAATATTACCTGGAGCAGTCTAGATAGAATTGCCAAAGATTTTTTCCAGGGCAATTAAAAAAACTCTGAATTTTAGGGCCATTTGGATTGAGTCTTTCTATTTGGTAAATATCTAAGCCATAAGAAGATTAAAAAAAATATTTTTGTAAAAGATAGATTATCATGATGATTTAAACCTTCAAACCCACTCAAAGGGTTTTGCATTATTTTGGCTCATGTCAGTTTTAAGACAAGCAGTCWACATCTATTTTTGAGAGGTTCTGTCCTGTGCATTACTAGATACAATCCCTTATAATATTTAGTTAGAAGAACACTGGAGGTTCTCTGTCACCACAGTTCTTAGCAGAAGATAATTGTTTCTAAGATTCCGAGAATGTGAAATTTGAGGTATATTTTAAAACTCAGACTAGAAGTCGAACTCAAATAGAAGTAAGCTTAACATAGTTTAAGTAGTGGTAAGAAAATGAGTGTGGAAGACTAGGATTTAGACAAATTATTTTACTTTATTTCATCCACCATAGCTTTAAGCTTATCATATGCAAACTCTTTTAGATTAGGATTTACGGTTCTTAAATCCTTTCTAAATCTTTTCACTTATTCTCTTGTCAAGTACTTGTTCAGTGTTTAACCAAATAACCAGGGTAGACAACATGGTCAAACTGAATACTGTTGAAATATTTTCTTAACCAGAAAAGAGTGTTAGTTTAAACTCTCAGAAAAGTCTGAAACTTTATCTCCCACAACCTTGGTGACAGCCTAATTTCCAAATTGCTGGGTTCTGTTAGATGTTGCCTGTTCTCTCACTACCATTTTGTGGTGTCTTGACTACTAAATGTCTGTGGAAAAATCTATTGATCAGATAAAATAAATATTCAAGTGTTGTTATTTAGAGGAACAGGAATGTCTTTTAAAAAGTCTGAGCATTTTCCAGGGCTAGGTAGGCTCTAAAAAGTAGTTATGGAAAAATTTATTTTCCTTAACATTGGCAACTTTATTATTACTTGTACTAAAGGATGTCTTAGCATTATTTAAATAGTATCATTGTAAAAATCATGCAAGACATTTATTAGTCAGTCTGCCAGGTGCCTCTTACAAACACATGAATGCAGTCCCCATCTGCAAAGAATTCCTGAAAACTTGTGAGGAAAAATGAAGAGGAGTTATTTCTCTAATTAGGTTATATTGTGGATATATAAAAACAAACTACAATTTATCAACTAAAGAAAAGAATTATTTTTGTTTTGACACTGCACATTACTAGGAAGAACATCTATGTATATAATTTTCTGCAATGAGCAGTTAATGGCTAAAACATAAATAATCTAATTTTTAAAAAAGTGATAATTATGATAGTACTTGGTTTCCAACTTATTTTAGTCATTCTTTAGAGGTTTTTCTCCYTCAATACTGATTACAAATATGCATTATATTGTTGCTGAGTTATAATCAGTTTAGCATTTTTAGTTTTTAATAACAGTTTCTGTATTCATTTCAGTTTGTGATGATGATCCCAGCATGCTACAATAATTTGCATCACACTTCTAAATGAGAATTGATTTTGTTTGCATGGGTAATTTCTCAGCAATTCCCCTTAATTTCAAGATGAATGTGTTTTTCAATATTTCCAATTATGTAAAAAACAAACAAACAGCCCCTCCCCTCCCCCACCCCCCCACTGTGGAATCTCTCAGCATTCCTAAGACCTTTATATCAATCTGTWTTCAATTAATTGTCTTTTACTCTGTGGGAGATTGTTAAGCACCAGCAGGATGCACTGAGGCTGTGGAATGWCTTTCCTCAGGGATTTTAAAAATATGGTTAGACACAGCCCTGGTCAACCTGCTCCTKCTTTGAACCAGATCTACAGCAGGATGACCTCAAGACCTCCCACCCAAACTGAGCCTTTCCATGGCTTTATGAAAACAGTCATTAATCAGGTTACATATCAGCGCCACTCTGTACATTGAAATTTAGAGGGAAGCAATTTGCACAATTCAAACAAGAAAACAACWGTAAACATTTTAAAATATCTACATTTTTTAAAATGTTAAAGTCTATGTCACATTTGTGCATGTGTGGGGTTTTTTCATACATATTTGTATGTATATATATTTCTTTCTATGGATACATGTATTTGTACACATTCTATTATGTTAAAATAGCCCTTTTTATACACCAGATTTTTATGCTTAATACACTGACATTTTAAAAAAAATCTTGATATTTCTRTTTTATTTCTAGCTCATTCTAATTATATTTCACTGTGGTTTAATTAATGTAACCATCATCATCATAAGTAAAGGCTGAMACAATGAAGACTGAAACTAGAGTAGTCCACAAATAAATAGTTTTGATTAAGAGAAATAAATAGCCTATCCAAAAAGAATATTTTATCTCCTTTAAAAAACCCCTTAGTTGATTGAATTTCTTTCTTTAAATACTTTTGACTTCTTAGTTATTCTTAATAAAATTATCAGGAAATTTCTGGTTCCCATAGTGCCTGTATAAATTCAATGTAAAACTCTGACATATACAGAGTTACAGCTKCTGGTGTATTTGTTCAAAATCAAATATCACTCATTTATACAACTAATTATAGAGAAAATAATGTTGTTTTTGTAGTGAATTTCATCCTATCACCATCTGTTACATATTTCAGAACAGGTTTTAAATCCAGAAGGTGCTTTTTCTTGGAATGATGACAAATGAATCTGTGTCTTTATTATGGGATATATTTATTGCATTACAGCCTTAATACATTAGAATATCATGTAATGTCAAATTCTTCTTTCTTGTTTGCATGAAATCCATACCGACTTTAAGTTCATTACAACCAAAATACCTCTGGAAATCACACCCAGCTCATATCATACAACATATGGTATTGAAAGCACAATCTGTTCCTAGAAATCATCATATGAAATATTTCCTAAAAGTTAATTTTGAACTACAGAAATGAATGTTTTTACATTAAGTTAGGCACTTAATGGGATCTCAATTCTGAGCAGCCTTAACTCCCCGTTTTTTTTTAAGTAATTTCCATTCTTACCTGGAGGTTTTCTCCATCGTCCCTGGGGATGATTGTTATGTTTAGGGATGAAATTATACTTGTGTCTGTCAAATTATCTGATTCAGCAAGTAATATTCAATGTAATCCGTCTGCTGTCTGTAGGATAGCACATTCATTCTTTTCTTTATTCCTTCTTTTATTAACAACTAAACAATAATACAAATCCATTTTAAAAGAATTGCCTACTTGGGATACATTTTGCATAGTTTTTCCAGGGAAGCTCTGATTTCAGGATGGAACTTTTCCAGCTTTGAGCTGATGAAGGTACTGCACTCCTCAAAATATGAACCTGTATTTTCCTGATTTGTTCTAGACGTTATTTCCAGCTCAGGGTCTTTGGGGGGARAACAGGGAGGGAAACTCTAAGGAATGTATATTATTTTAGATGATATTTAGATTTTAGAGATAATMATTTTCTGCTTGAAACTATTTGCTTAAAACATGTTAAGACATACTTAATTTAAAAGTGAAGAGATAATCCTACTTGAGCCTGRTAAGGCCTGAAGTCTTTATCAGCTACATTGCTGGCAGAGAGCTCTGGGATGGAAAGGATTAACTCACCTGCTTCATTAAAAGCAAAATAAGCTCASAAAAGAGCCTTCAAGAGAATCCAGTCACATAACTGTGTGCTGGACTTGTGTCATCTGTGCCACATATGTCAGGCACCTGCAGCATTGGTCCAGGCAGCACAGCTAGAATCAAATGGATGTTGCAGAGATTATATTTYGTCATGTTCTTGTCTAAGCATCTGCTTAGAATTTCAAGTACATCAATCCTACATTCTAGTGAGGCTGCTTTCCTTCTCATTCAAGATAAATTTAAGAAAAAAAAATTGGTTGCTGTAAACATGTCACTGCAAACAAGGAAGACTCTCTTCCTCTCTCACATACATCTATGTATGCATTTGAATGTAAGAAGAATTATTGAATTTAGCACCTAAAACATCAAACTTTGATAAARCTTCAAAAGAATTTAAACTATGTTGCCCAAAGATTTCAGGATAATAATAAATAAATCTATGCCAAAAATCTAAGGTCTGGTCCATACACTTTCTTCTTCCAATCTCTAAAGAAGACATAGGTCTTCTCATACAGCTGTTATATCCATATATTTTAAATTTTTGCCATATCCCTTACCTCTGTCCTTCATTGGAATAAAATAAACTCAGACATGCTCACATCCATGCCCACTCAGCTACTGTAAAAAGTTAACTCTGTAGCAGGTTCACGAAGTCACTTTCTGTATCCCTGCTAGAATGTGCAACATGAGAAAAGCAAGAATAATGCTAAGGATTTAAATCTTTAGACTATCAAGTAGGAATAAACAGTTGAATGCTCTTAGTAAACAGACCAGAACCTGCTCTTAAGATGAAGGCAGAAGTTCACAGAAATTACTYTTTGACTAGAGAAAAATGCTTTTTCTATCTGTAGCTTTGAAGCTTCCTGAACCACAAACATGAGAGAGACCTATCAGGCACCTCAGAGATTCTCCAGACTATTTAAGGCACTGCATTAGTTCCATTGACCATAAYCTCCTTGGATTGTGGGGTTTGGGAGAAAGGCTTTCCTCTAATTTCCTATAATTTCTACTATTAATCCTTTACTTAATTCATGCACTGACCTTCTGGCAAGACATCAAGATAAAAAAATAATAATTTAGACATTAATCAAATGAATGAAATCTAAAGCATTATATTGGCACTGCACCAAAGAGCATCAACTGAGAAATTGCATAACATAATAAAACTGTCAGAAATAAAAATATTACATCACAACTCATCTAGAATTACTCTGGGTTTTTAAAGGAAAATTATGTCCAAATAAAAAAGAAAAGTAGAAAAAAATCTCAAAGAGATATTATTGTTCCCATGATCTGGGAAAAAGATTAAAGAATGTGGAAAACAATCACAAAATTTTGCAAAAATTTTGGCAAAAATTGTCTARCAAATAAAATAGACAAAAATAAAAGTCAATCTATATTTGATTTAGCATATATACTTACTGTTATATGCCTTGTATTTAGAAAAAACAGTTTTTTGTAAATTCCAGACCCCTTCAGCTCCATAACAGATTTCTACTTACTTAGGGAGGCAAGTACCAGTTTTCCCATAAGTTTTATCTACCCCTTAGGCTTCAATCTCCTTGAGACACTTTGCAATTTTAAGATCACAGACAGAATATCATGAGGCAATTTGGCAAAAAGGCATCAGTTGAAATACTTGCATAAGGAAGTGTTATAAAAGTAAATTGTTCCAAAGATATTGAGAAGTTTGCATTTGCACAGCAAGAATGAAATAAATAGTGTTCAGGATAGGAAACTTCTGTGTGGTACAATTTTTCATTGTTTAATGATAATCGCTATTATTATTAATAATATTATTAGTAATATTAATAAGGATGTTAATAATAWTATTATTATCTTTTTAGTCTTTATTTATTTAAGGAGTATATGCAATGCAGATTAGTGGACAAAAATAATTTCCCAAAACTCTAGCCGTGTCTTCAGTAAASTAGGCAATCCTTTTGAGACTAACATAACTGCTATCAAAACTTACAAAACTGTGGGCAGTCTTCACTTATCTCGCATAGATAAGGGAAAGAGAGAGGAGGAGAAAAGAAGTTATAAGCTTTTGGCTTAGGATTTTTTTTTATTGTTATTTGATTATATCTTCTCTTCTCTTCTCTTCTCTTTTCTCTTCTCTTCTCTTCTCTTCTCTTCTCTTCTCTTCTCTTCTCTTCTCTTCTCTTCTCTTCTCTTCTCTTCTCTTCTCTTCTCTTCTCTTCTC
>JACDOX010000007.1:224184-282490 GCA_014549065.1 Cardinalis cardinalis
CCTTCCCTTCCCTTCCCTTCCCTTCCCTTCCCTTCCCTTCCCTTCCCTTCTCTCACTCTGGGAAGTTATATTTATGTCCTTTGGCACAGAATCACAGAGTTGTAGGAAAAACCGACAAGGCTGGGGAAGGTTCTGGAACATAATGCCTCTGAGGAGTGGCTGAGGGAGCTGGGGTTGCTCAGTGTGGAGCAGGGATGTTCAGRTGAGAGAGACCATGATGCTCTGTACACATACTTGACAGGAGGTTGTAGTGAGGTGATGGTCAGCTTCTTTCCTAGGGACCTACTGATATGACAAAGGGAAATGGCATCAAGCTGAACCAGGGGAGGTTTAGGTTGGGGATCAGGAATAATTTCTTCACTGAAAGAGTGATAAAGCATTAGAAGAGGTTCCCAGGGAAGTGACAGAATCATCATCCCTGAGTTTAAGAGTTTTAAAAAATACAGTGGATGTAGAATTTTGTAATGTTTCAGTGGGTATGGTGGTATGAAATCAARGGTTGGACTTGATTATCTGCAGATCTTCTCCAGCCTTAGTGACTCTATGACTTGATGAAAAGTGCTGAGGCCAWGTGACACCCAATGAGTTACAAGACATGCCTTTATTTTAGAAATGTAACATGAACAAGGTAACCCAGGTAAGAGTTTTAGAAACATTTGTTTCACTGAAATTCCTARAAAGTCTCAATGGAACCACTAAAACTTAAAGTTACAATCACAGGGTGASGTTTTTCAAAAGTTCAGTTGGCACATAATTTTTAAAGATAGTTTGGAAAGGTATTTTTCTGGAAAGAGACAGAGATTTTGTGTGTTTCACTACGATTCGTACAAGAGTTGTGTGCTTGACATTTTATAAACACCCACTTTGTGCAGTTTTGATGAGTAGATATTACAGGTCTAATTTTTTTTTTTTAATTACATCCCTCGGCCATTTTATCTCAGATTAACCCAATTAAGAAAACCCAATATCAGACGAACTCATATTTATAAACTGCACAAAATACACAGGCTAGATTTTCCTGTCCTATATGTGTAGGCATGAGTGATAATATATGCAAAAATTCTGAACTTAGAATATAGTAATGAATGCCTTTCAGTGATGTATTTCTTTTAAAGTCAAAGAAGATTTTCTTCAATCTCAAAAACATTTTTTATGTTCAACAGTGTGTGCCRTAAACACATAAATAATGACTTTATTTTTCTCCCTCAGCTGCCATTAATACTAACATTAACATTCTTCAATAGAAAATTTTAATTGAACAGCTTACTAAATCTTATTGTAGGAGTGTCTGTATGCTTATCTGAGGATACATTACTTTATTTTCATAAATATTGTGCAATGCATCTACAGGATAACTGAGAGGTGACATTTTCTTTTTTTTTTAACAAATGGGTAAACTAAATTTTTAAAGGACCTAAAAGCCTGAGTTCTGAAATCCAATATTTCAGCATATATATTTTAAAATATTAGTAGTTCAATTGACAATACTTCTGTCATCTTCTGTCTTAAAAAATGTTCACCTGATATTATGTCCCATGGCTCTATCTCTCAACAATTTAAACTATAATATTTCTTATTAGTGTGATATATATAGTAATAAATTTATCCCTACCTGTTCAAAACTTCAACAAGGAAATCTTTCAATAGGAAATTTATTAAATTATGCCTTTCACAATAATTTCTCTGAATGGGAAAAAGGAATGTGCTGTAGKTTTCTCTTTATTCCACAAGATGGARCTCAATCCCTGTACKACAGTTCTCTGACAYCTTAGAGGTGGCTTTTGTCCTCTTGCCATTCTCTTATAGGAATAAGTGACAACCAGAATAAGTAGCGTGATGCAGTAGCCCTCCATTTATAGATGACAGAGATGTCTGCAGAAAACAGTGGTTTTATCCTACAGTGATGCATCTACAACCAAGTATACACTTTATGCACATAAGATTTAAAGATAAAATGCTATTTTATAGGAGTAACAATATAATGTTAA
The DNA here is from genome assembly GCA_014549065.1 of Cardinalis cardinalis. NCBI lineage: Eukaryota > Metazoa > Chordata > Aves > Passeriformes > Cardinalidae > Cardinalis > Cardinalis cardinalis. The sequence goes on from JACDOX010000007.1 coordinate 226,173, forward strand.
GTAAATYACATTTAGATCCAGAATCCAACACTTATTCAATAAAAAACCACAATGATTTGCCATACAGGGAGTTCTATGCTGGGTAAACATAAAGATTGCATCTTTGATACAAAAAAAGAACTTGACTCTACATGAAACTGAAGTCCAGAATAGGAATTTCATCCTCTAACATATGTCAACTAGAGTTTTTCTCTGAATACCAYGTTTCATTAAGATATACTCAAGGGTTACCAGATTATTCTGGATACACTAATTAAAGTGYTCTTTCACAGCAATACCTGAGAACCACAGAAGCACAATTTGGCTGGAAAGGACCTCTAGAGTTTATCTAGTCCACCTGCTACAGCAAATCAGACCAAGGACAATTTCATATAGSTATTTTTAGTAACGTGTCCAGCTTTATGAAAAGTGAGAAAAATATGTCAGTAATCCTGAATGTTCAGTTAAAAATATGAGTTTTGTACTTCCAGTATTTGAATGTAACATTTTAGCATAAGCATCCATCTTGCAGTTACGGGGTAAAGTGCTGGCACACCATGAATTACTGAGCACATGTGTGGAAGTAGATCAAACTGAGATGGAAAGCTTTTAGATTTCATTAAAGAACACATCTAAAAGCCTACCCAGTGATGTATGCTGCTTCTGTACCTCTTCAGTGCAAAGAAATCACATAGATAGGAAGGGTTTTAACCTTGACAATTATGTCAGTCGGAGCAGCTTTGGAATCCAGGAACCTCATTCAACTGACATAAAAATAAGGGAACCTCATTCAACATTGCAACTAATTTTGCAAGTTTGATATGCTCTCAGAGGACTTTCATGCATTCTCAGTTGTTGGATTATCAATTACTTTTACTTCTGTGAGTGCAGTTGGTGAGATCCAGAAAAGCAATTTCAGATGCATGGAAAAAAATAAACTGTCAACRTTTTGTTTTCCATGAAAGCTTTTGATGGCTCACAGATGCTGCAGTAATGTCTACCTATTCACAGTATTTTTGTACATCTGTCTCCTTATCCACATCCATGTTCAGAATAAATATACCATATAAACTTCTCACACTGTAGTACTATACCCAGCACCTTTATATTTCTACAGACTCAAGTCCTTTTTTTCTTTGTTGTTCTCCTTTTCAAACTAGTACAAATCCAGATTCCCACACCGATATTTTTTCAACCAGCTCTCTAATATACCCTTTGAAAAGTGCCATCCTGCATGCCTGTTATTCCCATCACACTTATCTATCCTCCTCAAAACCTTCACCACTTGTGGGCTGTTTTGTCATTTCTATGGCCATTTCTATTGTTATCCTTTTCCTTTCTCTGGGACATTTCCTCCATCCTTAGAATAAAATATAAGAAAATATAATGGAACAAAAATACAGCCATTCACAGCACTTATACTGACATACRACCTGAAATATTTTATCTTTTCACTGTAGACCAGATCAGGTTGTTGSTACTGGGTACCCTTCATCATTCCCTGCAAACCCTCTCAATTCTCCTTTCATTTTCAACACTTGCAGGAAGTCCCCTCTCTTCTTTACAGCTGCTGTCATGTCCTATCACTGCCAATCATCTCACTACATTTCAGCTTTCCTCTCTAATTTCAGCCTCAATCTCTCTGCTTCCCTCAGCAACCTGCACTTTTCTTTGGCTTCTTTGTTAAATGATCCATTTGATCACTTTCACTTCCTTTTCCCTGATGCTTTACTTCAGCTCCCTGACTTGCCAAAATGTTCATCCTTTACATTTCATAATTTTATTAAGCRTCTCCCTCTTCTTCTTTCTGACTTTTCTCTTGATGTGTTTTCCTCATTCTAGCTACCATCTATTCTGTCCCATCACTGATCATCAGGCTTCACCATCTTGTCCTGTGACATTGAAGGCAAGTTCCTTTGGACAACGCTGATTTGTGCCTTATAATTACATCCTGTTGGATTTTTCTTTTTCATTTCCTGGGATGGCACTGATAGTGCAGTTTTTGAATATGCCTAATCATTTAGGTTCTTCAAAATAGTCCCCCTCTTTCAGCCTCAGAGTTCAGAAAAGAGTATGTTCACTTAGAATACATGGAACATTTTTTTCAATTTCTTCTTTTGGTTTTTATAGTTTTATAGATCATTCTCTTCCCTTTGCCTTAGATGTCAGATTCTGGAAAGAGTGATATTTTCAATCCAAATGAGAAAGTTTGCAGAGAATTTTTACAGCTTCTGGCCTTAATATATGCACTATATAATGGTGAAAAATATTATTAGACCAAAGCAATAAAGTTTCCTTCATACTCAGGTGAGTATCCCACTTTGTGGATTACACAGCATTTTTTCCCTGATTTTCTCACATCTACAGTGCTTTATTGACTTCCCAATGCTAAGTTGAGCAGCCTTGAAATGTAGTCGTGGATATCATCTATAAATAAAACTAGTACACCACAGAGTATCTTTCTCTGTGTTACTTCATGACACATTTAATGAGATAATTAGAAATTTCCCATACAAAATGAGAAATCTGGATACACAATAACTCAAGAGAGAAAGGAAATAAATGAAGGACTCAATGGATAATGGGATAAAAAGGGAGTCCTGAACTGAGTAATACTGTCTTTAGATTCCTGATTCTCAGGGAATGCTACAGAGTGAGCTAGATTCAGTTCAACTAATTGCACTAAGTGAGTGCCATAAAGCGAAAAAGTCAAATGCTTTCTTTCAATCTGACAGTTCACTTTTGAGATTGCAAACTTCTTCCAAACAAGGAAATTYTTCAATAGACATAATTAAAGGTGGTGTCTGATTGCTTCCACCTGCAGTTAATGAAAGAAAAATTTCTATTATGAACATTAAAAAATAAGAACAGGGATCCATTCTCTTATAATAAGAGCTAGAATAGACTCTGAGTCATCTAGTCAGCAAGGTTTCATACTGCCACTGCTGCTTCAGTTCACCTGCCTAAGTAGCATTTGTTCACACTTTCACATAACTGGCATATTCATTTGATATGGAAAGCCATGAATAAAAAAGAGGAAAATAAATATTAGTATTTCAAAGTAGTCTAAAGAGCCTTTTAAAACATTATATCCATGTCTTAAAGTGCAAGGAAAATAGGCTTATCCAAGGGAACAAGTCAGAAGAAAATTATTCAAGAAAGTAGTAAATTAAGTCCATATTTACCCAACAGGATTGGTTACATTAACAGCTGCAAAACTCTTATGATGTGTGTAGTATCACTGTACACTGTTATCTGGTTTAGTCACTTTTCTTGCAGCCATAAAAAAACCACCAGAGTTCCAAACAGTGCCAGAATGAAAAAGAGTCTGGGATCTTTTTTTCGTTATTTCTCTCTCCTGAATTCATTGGCTTTTTGTGATTTTTTTTCCTCGAAGTTGAGAAGCATCAGAAAATGGAATAAAKGGGTTTGGAATGGCTTGTTTTTAATTCTTGGTATTTCCTTCATTACTAAATACAAATTGAATTTTAGCATGTCTTGATACACACAGATTSTCAAATCTATGGCAAAGATTTTAATCATGAGTGGGATTAGGCATCTCTTAAATGGAAGAAGACTCATTTGGAGGCAACTCAGTGGCAAATGTGTGCCACATCTCACATTCCTGCATAAAAAACTGACTTGTCTTAATTCCATTTCATATTCACCAAAGCAAAACAAACAAGCAAAAGATGTCTTTGACAGCACACCTTAGCTCTAGTTCATACCTAGGCAGTGCAGTGAAAAACTGTATTAAGCATAGGACTGAAAGGATGTAACCTTCAGTCCCTTGTTCTTCTCTCTCACAAGCACACTTGCATTTTGTTTTGCCTGAAGTATTGATCATATCTGTTACTGCATTCATACAAAACACTCTCTTGGTGGAAAGAGTGGAGGAAGGCACAGGAAAGGAAGAGGCAGAGGGTGTACTCCTTACTTCAGGGGCCTCAGCTTTGTAGCAATACCCTACCATTAAGGAGTTTAAACAGCATGACAGTTCCCTGAYATTTTTCCCCCCAAACGATTTTACCTTAGAATTAATTTGATCAACAAGCATATGCTAAGATCCTGATAGAGCTGAAACACTCCAAAATGGTGGTGACTGCTTGCTTTACTTACTAGATTCACAATGCCTGAAGGTGTGCCCTTTGATCCAGTTTTATACTTCTCAGCAGGCCTCCAACTGCTTTTCTTGCAACTGTATGAATAGAAATGAGCAGAAATTACAATGAATGACCTTTCTTTTGGTCACTGTTTACAATGACTTTATATGCTTGAAAAATTTCAGAATCATTCACAGCTGAACTTAAACCACACAGCAGAAAAGGGCAGGGACAGGAAAAAAAAAAAAAGAGAAAAGAAAAAGAAAACACTGACATTTCATTCTTTTTGACGTGAATGGGACTCTTTGTTCCAAAGTTACCAAAGTCATGACAGTCAAGATGATAATTGCAAATTTTAATTGAGTATTCTGAAATTAAAATGAGGGGAGAAAACYGTAATAAATTGTGCCACTGCCTTCAAGAATACAGTAGGGAATTCAAAAGGTGTAGAAGCTTTTGGAGAATTGATRTATCTATATTCTCATATGGTAATAACCCTTCCCTTCCCTTCTCTTTTTCCTTTTTTCAGCCAGAATTTCAAAACTTCATCTCATTCCTATTAAATAACATAAAAATCAAGATTGTTGTTCCTCTAAATAAACTTTGATGGTGCTAAGAATGTAGAAATGTGTGACGGTGTYCACAGGGGGTGTTAAGATGAGGGAAGAGATGAGGATCTGACWCCATGTTTCAGAAGGYTTGATTTATTATTTTATGATATATATTATATTAAAACTATACTAAAATAATAGAAGAAATTATTTCATCAGAAGGCTAGCTAAGAATTGAAAAAAAATGATAACAAAAGCTTGTGTCTCAGACAGAGAATCTGAGCCAGCTGACTGTGATTGGCCAGTAATTAGAAACAACCACACGAGACCAATCACAGATCCACCTGTTGCATTCCACAGCAGCAGATAATCATTGTTTACATTTTGTTCCTTAGGCTTCTCAGCTTCCCAGGAAAAAAAAATCCTAAGGAAAGGATTTTTCATAAGATATRTCTGTGACAGAAATGGCATTCATTGTTTAGTAATTTAAAAAATCTGGCATTTCAAGACTTCCACTTCAAATTTTTAAGCATTTTTAATAATTCACTTAAAATCAAATAAAAGAAGTTTAAATCTAGATACTGTCAAGACAAAGTTAGGCTGTTCAGAAACTCTGGCATTAGACGGTCTCATAGCTGGAGTTATGTCACAGAGCCCAGAAAAAATTCTTGTCACCACMAGGAAATAYTAAAAGTTTTTCACACTAACTCATCTTTCAGCTCTCAGACAAACAGCTGAAAACACAAGGCTTCCTKTACTGTGTGTTTACAACACCAAGATACATTTTTCCTACTATGAATCCCTACAAGTGAAATGAACAAAGATAAATTCAAACATACATGAATGAGTAAAGAAAAAATTAATAATTAATTTTACTGTTTATGCAAACATATAATGAATATTAGTGTTCCTGTGTGAATGAAACAGAAAATTCCTTCTTGGTTTTATGATCATCTTATTGGACCTAMGTTTCTTGTTTCTCAGGAACTCAACATATGTGAATTGGGTTTTTTTGTTTGTTTTCCTGGTTTTCTTTTAAATCTAGATTTTCTGTGGGGCAGGGAYAGCCAGTTGTGTGGAGGATGGAAGGTAAATTGGACTCTTATAAATAATGAACAAAGAACAGATTTTGAAAAATATTTTTATACTTAAATTTTATAGATTTACCTATTTGAATGGAAATCAAATACTCAAACACCTTCAGAAATCTGTCCCAGAAATATTGTACTCTATAACCAGGTATAGCTAAGAGGAATAAATTAAGAGATTTGCTTGATTAAATTGTCAGTTGTTAAACTGACTACTGTGTCAGCCAATGTTTTTAATGAACCTGGCATTTAAAATAMAAAGGAGAAGCATAAGGAAAAAGAAAGTAAATGTGTTAAAGAAAAAATAATTAATAACATACAAACTCAGTATTCAGTTTGATTTAAGGCATGACTAGTCTCCTAAGCCTCCTTTCCACCCACCAGCTCCTTAGGCAGCACACAGGCATCAGGTAGCCAGGGTGGAAAACATCAGTACAGCAGCCAGCCTKTAAGCCCACATGGCAAAAAGTGGGATGTTCTCCAGCCAGCGGTAGTCCTTGGTTTTGTAATTGTTMAAAAAATTCAGAGCTTCATCTTACTTTGTTCTTAGTAAATGCTAATGTATCTTCAGACCGTATTTGAAAATAACGCATCTCACCCATAACCATATGAATTTAACTACTCCATTTTTCACTGAGTTTTTTGGTGGTTTACTGTTATGATACTTRTAAGATGTATATATTATTCTTAATAAAATTTCCTTATGTTAGCTTTTATTTCTCTTTTGTATTATTTCCTTCACAACTCTTTCTCCTTTCTCTACTGCAAGGATCTTTTGCTCACCCTTTTATTTCTCCACCTCTCAAACACTTTTCCTTTTTCTCCTATTGCATTTTCATACATATTCACTCCATATTAACAATTTACCATTCACATACGTATTCACTCTTTCCTTTTTTTTTCTCCAGTTCGTTTATGGTTTCTGTTCCTCTGAAGATGTTTAGAACCAAGGACCTGCCAAATACCTGTTTTCATAACTCACACATGTGTGTGTGTGTATATATATGTCCTGTACTCTGTGCCTCTAGATAATTTGATTTCTCTATACCCATCTCCTTTTTCTACTGCTGTATAGAAATTTTATACACTATTTGATTAATTCTGTGATTAACTGATGTTTTAGGAACACAGTTACTTCTGAGATCCCTTCCYAGCAATTAAGGGAAAAGGTGTGACTCAGAAACTACTGTTCAAGGGCACATATATGTTAATTGTATGTTAATAGCTTATGTTAATTGTACTCTAAGTTTTCCTATAAGATAGRGGATTCAGATAATTCATGAGACAAAATATGTAAATCAGATGGAATTCTGAAAATACTGGAATCTGAAAGAAATTGTAAGAATGTTCAGAATTTATCGTCTTTTAGGGTCAGAGAGACATTTGATTGATCAGCTATGTTTGGTCTTGCATCAGTTCTTATTTTCTTCTTATAGGAACTTATTAACAGATTATTTTCTTATAACTAAGTTTCTTACTCATTGAARAAAATCTACAGAGGGTTTAATTTTTTCATGATTATGAAAATTAGATGACACACAACTCCACGTTCTTCCTCCTCAGAGTTATTTATGTTTATGTATACACTTGTTCTTTATTTGTAATGTAAATAGTTTGCTACAGTAAAACTGTACACATTTAACTCTGCATCTCTTWATTAAGAATTCACAGTACTGTTAKTTAATGCATTAATCAACTTTCTTGTCAATTTATCTCATGCAATTTAACATTTATGATCCAAAAYATTAGTAATACTGACTCACCCCTAGGAATTTCCCAATTTAACCCTTACCAGCATGGGCTCATTTCAATAACTAATAAAAAGAAAAAAAATTACGGAGACTTTCTCATGCATTTGGTGGTTCATAAAAGGATTTGGCACCATTAAAAAAAAAATCAAATATGTATTTATTTAATTATGGTTTCATAGGTAATTGTAATCCTAATACTGAACTATTTTAGGTTAGACAAGAGCGTCCATAAAGATAACAGCATTAGTGTCAGGAAACAAAAGATTCTAATACTGTTCACAAYAACTGTCATTTCAAAATGATTCAAATTAGAGTCCAGAGTGATGAAAATCACTATTTCAAAAAAATAGGTTTATAAAGGGGAGGTAAGAGTAGCCATCTGATAGAAACTATTTTCCTGTATTCTATTATTTGTCTCAATAGAGAAGATTCTTGAAAATTACTTGGAAGAAATTTATTGCCAAAGGAGTATTTAAAAAAACCCCAAACTCTTCCACTTAGTAATTAAATGAAAAGTTAATAATTAAAGTATTCAATATTGTAATGTTTTACTAGAATTTTTAGTTCACAAAAGAAAAATGTTGCGAAGCAGAAATGGAATAATCGCATTTTACACCACTGTGATTCCACTATTTTGTCTTTAACATTTTATTCTTAAAAAAACCCCAATGAACCCTCACCCTTTTACCTATTAAATCTCTTTGAACATATGTGCTTTAGGACAAGCAGAAAAGCTCATTTGGAGCCACAATTAAACGCATACACTTTTAATTGAGATGATAATAACTACAAATATTTGCATTGAGAAAAGCATTTATGAAAAAGGTATTGAATCTTTGACTTAGACATTATCTGCTGGCATAGCTGTGACGTTTAGATGGCTTTTAGAGTCTGTGCATGTATTATTGGTACATAGTCTTTGATCATATTACCAGAAAGGCTTTTAAGGTAGATCAAAGAGATGGCACCGTAARAGGTGACCAAGGATGCACGTAGTGACCAAGGATGCACATATGCCTTAAACTCACACCAAATGTGTCTAAACTATCTCTGGTGTGCTTATCTGGGTGCATACAGAGGATTCAAAACTAGAGCAGTATCACTGGTTTGATTTTCAGACTTTTAGGTGAATAATACAGAAGGCTGAACATAGATATTATCTCAGCAATATACACAAACTTTACAACTCGAGATAAACCAGCACACAAGTTCAGAGGTAAGCCATTATTTATTGATTACTTCTATAATTTTATTTTATCGAACTAGGTTGATGCAGGAATCTGCACTTCTGAACTGAGTAATCATTAACAAATCACCACAATATTGGTAATGGAAATACTGGAATGTGTTACTCACTGGTGTAAGCAAGTACTTGAAMTTACATAGCATTTACAGGATGTTAAAATCAGGACAGTTCCCCATCTCAGGAAGACAGGAAATATTTTATTTTGGTCCGCCAATGTCTTTTTTACATTCCTGTAAGACTGTCTATTTAACTTCAGTCTTTTGTGTGCTTTTTTCATCCTACTCACTTATTCAACATTCTTATAATTATAACTTACCATCTTTCATTTTTTTGAAGGGTACTCAACATTCAGAATGAAAATTCTTTTTTTTTCCCTTAAGATCAGTTAAGAAATGGATAAACATGTTAGCATAAAACAGGGAACACGATGTACTTATATTTTATTTTCAGCTTTCTATTTTCCAGTAATTATTTGCCAAGGAATTGTCATTTTATACAACAATGTAATGTAAGTTTTTAACCTCAGAGTAATACTGATACAAATATTTATATATTAAGCATCAAGATTATCTTGCAACATAGAGATGTTTCAACATGAACCATTTAAATGTCTTTTTCTGGGAGAGTAGGATAGGGGGTGGCATGTACACTAAACAAAAGCAAACATCAACAGAAAATTGAAATCTTTTTTGATACCAAAGAAACAAATAATTTTTCCCTAATTCTAAAATGAATCTCACAATTATCTATTCCCCTGTGTAAACAGCTCATTCTTTTAAATAAAACCCACAATTTCCTCCTTTGATGATATTTCTCTCCTTCGATCAGTGGTTTATATGAACTTGAACTTTTTAATTTCCAGTGTATCATTCTGTCATCRTTCCTTCTTGGGAAAACATTTGATCTTCATGAGAACATGCTGTGATTTGAAAATAACGACCTTGGATTAACTAAAGAAAGCAGAGCCATATCCAAAATCACGCAGAACAATTATGTTTTTACCTCCAGGCAATGTCACATTAGTTGCTCTGTGCTCAGCAGGAGCTGAAGGCTTATCCAACATATTTGATTTGAAAATTTCACAGGTACCATAAATTTAAAAAACTTCTAGTAAGCATGCAGGAAGGCAATAACAGAACTATAGTAAATGGCAAAATTAAGTATGTGAATAAATATTTTAAAAAATAAATAGTATTTTTTTTCTGTTCCCACTAGTTTATATGTTTGGATCTGCATGTGCTTTGGCCAATAATTTATACTGACTTCTAACTCTGACATTTTTGTTTATTCCATGGAGTAAAAGCTTCCAAATCTTCTTCTTCTTCCTACTGCATATCTTCTCAGTTAGAACCATTGCTAAATCACTGTTCCTTCATTCAAAAATCATCTTTCCTTTGACTCCACTATACATTAAAATAATCAGGATTAATTTCCTGCAAACATCAGGGACATCTATCATACTGACAAAATGTAATGGAAATTAAATGTGGATACAACTTAATCATTCATGTGAAAAGTATTGTGAAAAGTATTGCCTGTTTTAACGTAACAATCACAGCTCATAAGGAAAGATGCCACATCATTAATTCATKAACAAATCACAAACAAGAAAAAGTATATCTGAGAAAACTGTGATCTGCTAATGTGTGTTACAGGATCAGTCTGAGAGTCTGGACTTGCTAGAGTGAAATATGGACTGGGAATGTTTATTTCAATTTCTATCCAGTTCCTTTTCAGCTGCCTGACAATCTTCCTATGCCATACATTATATCATGGCTGTTTAGCTGGGTTTTGACAAGATACATGCCACAAAAGGAAAAGYCTTGTTAAAAGCATTTTCTGGAACTAGAGATAAAAGAGCTTTTAAATAAGTTTTAAAGATAATGTTATTACAATTTTCAGTAAACCACATATTTATACTAAATTATAATTTTTTATTTTCTCAAGGGTGTCTCCTCTAATATTTCTGTTACATTTGTTGATAGTAGTATGATGGAAATGAGCCAGAGAAAGTGCCTGGCACAAAGTATCTTCCAGCTTTTGCAGTAGTATTTCCTACTGCAAGTCTTTTGTTCAAATGTACTTTTGCAGAGTTGCTGCTTGTATTTCCCTCTAGTTACTATTCTGTCCATCTTGTCCAAGACTGTTACAACAGGTTACAGTAGAAATTTCAGAAAAGCTTTTATTCCTTCCATCATATTGTTTCAAAAATGTCCTGTTGTATAAGTGACCAATAAAGGATGATATTATATTTAAAAAGCACAGTAATTATTTCTATATTTGTTGGAATATATGAAGAGTCATTCAAGAAATACCTAAAAATGCAGAGAGTTATTTGCAATCTGCTACTACAAGAAAACTTACGAACAAACAAGTTCTTGTAAGTTTAAAAATTGCAGATTTAACAGGCATTTTTAGGTGGGGTGTTTATATGCTGTTGTAGTTTTTTAGTGTGACTTTTATCCCTGAAAGTAAATATTCTTACCTCTCAGGGTATGAATCATCTTTTCCACATAATTATGTCACACTATTCAGCAATTCTCTGTGTATTGTGGAAGCCAACTTAATGACTGTGCTGTCACAGACATCAGATTAAGTTAAATCCTTACATTGTCTTAGTATTGAACACTTCCTGCATGACTTTTAAAGGAAACAATCAGATTAAGGAAAAAAAATGTTGCAGATCAGTCATGGAACTGAACAAAATTTACCAGCAAACCTAAAACATATACCTTAGGCCACAAAGTTTTTAAAGGATTTTTTCCAATAATTTGCAAATATTTCATTCCCAAATTCTACTGATTCTTGTCTTGGAATAAGTACTATCAGGGACACTCAGTTTCAGCTCTGTACATTAATGAGCACCTTGAAAAGCAGTTTTCATCTAACCTAAATTTAGATACYTATCTTAGATACTGTAGGAATACAAGCTTCTTAAATAATCACCTTACTTTTTTATTTCTCTGCGCCAGAAAGATTGGAAAATTTACAATATTTTWTATTTTAATTTATTTTCTTACAATGAAAACTTCAATTAAGAGCTTTCTSCTAGAAGGGTTTTCACCTGGAAATTAGAGGGAAAGAGAGAGAGATTGAGAGTTCCTCTAAATTTCYTAAGGGTTCTTGAACTTGAAGGCATTTCTTATACCTATTTACATATATGGGCTGGATTGCCCTTGGCTGGATGCCAGGTGCCCACACAGATGTTTTACCACTCACCATCTATTAAAGGGCAAGAGGAAAAAAGCATCATTAAAAGCTTGTGRATGAAGATAAGGACAGGAAAACAACTTACCAATTACCATCAAGGACAGAGTCTTGAATTAGGGAYAGTACTGTATTTTATTTCAAGTAATTGCAAAAAAATAGGGTGGTGAGAACTAAAACTAAATTAAAAGCATATTTTCCCCCCCTCTCCATTCCTCCAAAGCTGAGCTTCACTCTAACTCTTCTACCTCCTAAGCAGTGCTGGGGGATGGGAAATGGGGGTTGCAGTCAGTTCCTACCATKGTGTCTGACTCTTCTTCCTCATCACACTCAGGCTGCAGTTCTTCAACAACTGCTCCAGAATGCATCCTTTCCATGGGGTACAATCCTACAGTAACAGGCTGATCCAGTGTAGGAYCCTGTAAGTAATGGAGGAGGATATCAACTTCACCTTGGACCTTCTTGGGCTGCAGCCGGCAGCCTTCCTCACCACAGCCTGCACCCCACTCTGCAATGGGGTCTCTGCACCTCCTCCCCTCCTCTTCATGGCCCCTGGTGTCTCTGGGGCTGCTTCTCTCACRTATTCTCACTCCCCTCTCCCAGCTGTTCTGGCACAGAGGTTTTTTCACCCTATCTTAAAAATATTGTCACAGAGATGCTACCAATGTTGCTGAGAGACTCAGCTTCAGCCAGCAGGGCGTCCTTCTTGGAGCCAGCTGGAATTTGCTGTGCCCAACATGGGGGCAACTTCTGGTGTCTTTTCACAGAAGCCACACCTGCCACTTCCAGTGTTATCAAAAYCTAGCCACATAAACCCAACACAATACTTAAATCCARGAGTACATTTTTTCCCGTGTTTTACTTTTTTCAAATAAATTTATGATATAAAGTAATTATATTTGCCATTTTTACTTTATTTTGACTCTTGATTAGTCATAAAATGTTAGAAATATTTTTGCATTATAATATTTGTCACTTGGATCTGAATGATAAAAATACAATAATTTGGAGGGCAAGATAAGCTTTAGGTTTTATTTGGAAAAAAGGACTGCAAATAATATTAAAATAAAATGTGTAGGAAGTAAATGATGAGTTGAACATCAAACCAAATTAATTACATACTCAGGAAAACTGAAATAGATACACAGTAAATTTGCTAATTCATAATTTCAGCTACAAATTATCAGTGCTCTGGGGAGAGAGTAAAATGAGAGACAACAGCAAATTGAGTCTGCAGGCTAGAAGTTAAACAATGAAAGAATAGTGGAGCAAGAATGGTAAGATGAACCAGTGATAAATAAACAGGGAATAACAAAAGCAAGTTTGATTTTGCAAAAAAAAAAAAAAAGCTTTTTTTTCTGTATACTTTTTGTAGAGCTTTTTATTTTGTATACTAAGATGAGGGGAGACTCTGGAAATAGGAAAAAGAACAATATACTTCTCTGCAAAACACTGGCTGCTCCTGCAATCATGAATCACTTAACTATAATGTAAAACAGTATGGGGATGGCTATAAAATACTTTGAGAAACAAGAACAGCTAAGTTTAAAATAGTGTATTGTCCCTCATCTGTTTGAAGGTACGTATCGGCTTTTCAATCACTTGTATCTGAATTCCAAGTAGAAATTCTTTATTACTACTGCTTAAAAAAAATGTGCTTTTGTAGCAAAGCTTTGCACTAACCACCATTAATCCAGCAACATTTAATGTTGTGAAAGGATWACAATACATTGCAGGATCAGAATTAAGAGAGAATTTCTCATTTAATGATTTGACCCTTGGAAAAGGGAAAACWCCTATGCTTATATTCTGATTTAGTGATTTCTTTGAAATTCAGACAATACTTACCCATGGCCTGCAATAAAAACTAGATAAGGTCCAACTTTGCCTTCCTCATCTCCCATCTCTCTTTCACATTCCAATAAAAAACCTTTGTTTAGGCTAGTCCCTTTCTTGCTGATGAAAAGATAGGCATGTAAAATTATTTGTGGTCTGATAGCGGCAAATAACTGCAAGGAATATAAAATCAGTGCCTCTAACTTGTAAAACAAACCCTAAGAAATAAAACAACAGCCAAATATTATATCTACTATAAAAAAATTATACTGCAAAGAAGCATAGGCAGACTTAATCCATTACATATTTAGTACCAAAAGGCYTATGAAAAATTACCCAATTTCATGACAGCTGGAAATTATTTGTTTTGCTACTAATTATACCAGATCACCACAGTAGGAGGCAGTATGACACATAGACAAAACTGACACAAACATCTTATTTTAAATCTAGCGCCTCAGCGCCAATTTTCTAGAATGATGGATGCATTTTAGCCTTTTTTTATTTTAAAAAGGATGCATTTTAGCCTTTTTTATTCTTGGCTTCTGCCAGAGTGGTTCAAGAGTCAAATTTATGCTCTTTAGGTGCATCTGAAATTCCATATACCAAGTGTGAAAACACTTACACAAACAGTAAGAAAGGTCACTTTAGCCCTCTTGCACAAAAGTGAATAGCTTTTGCACCTGAACAAGAAACTGATGGGAACACTGATGAAAGAGTTCCTCTCAGACTGGCCTTCCACCGGAGGCCAGTGGTGAAATTTACTGTCACAGAAGGCAGACAACCTTTTCATGAACCTACAAGTCAGGCAAGTTGCATTCCCATGAATTGTCATTGATGTCAGCACATTTTCTCTTCCATAGAACATGAMGAAGCAGTTAGATGCAACTCTGATGCAAATTATATCTCTGATGAAAAAAAGTCCAGCCTGGGATTTATGTTCATTACTATCTGTTTTTATTGCATCCCTGTTTCTGTCTCCCAGTATCCTCGATACTTTCAGATCTTCCTAGAAACAAGTAATTTTGATTTGAAGAACCTACTGTTAATATGCTCCTGCCTATTATATGAGCTATGAAGATGTGAGAATTTTCACAGTAATATACTATACTATAAATACTGGTGTAGATTGCAGATATCAATGGGTAACACAAAGAGTGATTCACCATTTTTAAAGCCATTTCATTAATTTTACCCAGGAAATAAGCTTGGAAATGTTAAGAGCTTCTTTAGGCAGATGATTTTTATAGCATGGCACACACTATTTGCCAAAAAAAAAAAGTATCAGCAATTGTACTCTTTTCTTGGCCTGAGCTGGAACACTTCCAAAGCCACTTAAGTTAAACTGGACTATCCTTAGAAACATTTAGCTTTAAATTACTCTCTGATTTACAGATAAACAACTCTTTCCAGTATGAAAAATGTTCTTTAACTGCAGCTTTGAGAGACACTGYGAGACTATACCAGGCACCAGGTTAAATGGTCCAGAAGTTTTGTACTTCAGAAACACAGGAACCACTTTGAACAGTTTAATAGATTTTTTTACAGTAGTTCTATAAAAGTTATTTCTTACCTCTGAATTACCCAGAACACCAAATTAAAAACATGTTTCCATTGTACCTCTATGTAATCTGAAGAATTGAGTTTTGTTCCTTTATTTTGAGTTGACCTTGTCTGGCATGCYTCACGATAAAATTGAAACACTTCATCTTCATTCAGCATATAAGCATCACCCTCTGTCCAGAAAGGAAAAAAGATCAAGAGCCCTAATATTAGCTATGTTAGCTACATGAGAAACAAAAATCAAATTTAACTACAAAGAAATAATAGCTGCTGTCTCAAAGAAATGGCTGTTTTATTCTCTCATTCACTTGCTTGTCTCTCAGTCTCTTTCTTACCTACAATTTAAAGGAAAAAGTTTTTAAAAATGGGCTAACATTTAGACTCTCTTGAAGATTATTAATTTTCCTTCTGACTTCGAAACTAAGATGCCACTCTTTTTTGGTTTTAGAGAAGAAATCACTGAAAGGTTAAGACAGGACCCTGAACCCAGTTTGAGTTACAGGCTAATAAATGGTTGGATCACACAAGCTTCTCTGGGTCCTGGCAATAAGATTCTAGTTTAGCAAAGCTTAAGGTCAGGAAATTGAACTTGTAAAATGGATCACTCATGCAGAACAGAGAGAAGACACAGAATTGACACAYCACATTTTCTTGTTTTGCTCCTTTTCTTTTTTTTTTTTTAACTGAAGCCTTCATGCTTTAATTTGTTTATAAATTACATAAGATCAGAGTTTGCAGGTAAGAAATCAAGAATTTTTTTAAATCTAAAAATGAATGAGAAGAGCTGAAAGACTTTATATTTTACGCAATATTGCAAAGTAGTATCTGTATAAGGATAAAATATAAATGCTTAAAGAAATTAATGTAGTTGGTTGTTAATAAAGATGCAATAGGAACTAAAAATCTATAAGATCCTTTTCCTCTGATTTCTGAAATGGTGTGACGAAGTAGTAAATTTTATTCTTAGGCTTTATTTCTTTGTTCCTCAAAGAGTATAGCACTAGAGCTAGTGCTAGAATGATCTTTAGTCTCATGGCTCAGCACAGCCATGAAAATACTTTTATACCTACTCATTAAATACTTAATCCTCATCATACCCCATATAACTAAACCATGAAAGCAAAGAATAACAAAATCTATAATGCCTTTACTAAGAAGTGGGTCTTGTAGAAGAATGATGTATGGCTAAAGAAAAAACTACCTTAGGAAAAGTGTGTGGGACTGGTAAAAAGCTTATTTTTCTAAGTAGGAATAGAGACATTTGAATAAAGATTCATCTCTAGATTAATCTTTGAAAAACCCCATAACTTGTTTGATGGGGGACAGAACAGAAAGCACAGTGGAGCTTATAGAGCTTATAGAGCTTATAGAGAGAGATATCCTGGCTCCATATTGGTGGGATACAGGCCATGGGATAAGTGACCACAGGTATGAGAAGAACAGGGCAAGTACAGCACAGGCAGATATTAAGGTTTTTGAAACTATGTAGTTTTGTAGGGCTGCCAAGTAACACAAACAGTAGAGTTCTGTAACTAGTGGGAAAATTCTTGCTTAAGGATGTGGCTGTAAGCACAGTTACAGCTGTGCTTAGAGCTGTAACTGTTTGGAGCTGCAACAGTATATAAAACTAAACTTGAAAACAATAAACAACTTCAATGACTTCAATTCCAGTCAAAGGATAACATCTAGCAAAGCTGGGAATAGATGTGTTAAGTTGAGCTTGGAAAGGAAAATGAACCGGGAAGAGTGATCTTTTGAATTTTATATYT
The DNA here is from genome assembly GCA_014549065.1 of Cardinalis cardinalis. Classification (NCBI taxonomy): domain Eukaryota; kingdom Metazoa; phylum Chordata; class Aves; order Passeriformes; family Cardinalidae; genus Cardinalis; species Cardinalis cardinalis. Next base: position 243,266 of record JACDOX010000007.1, read on the forward strand.
GTTTCTCACCATTCAAATCTATTTTAACTGATAAAAACCAAATTAAGTTTCCCCAAGTGGAGTCTGTTTTGCATATGAAGGAAATTGGCAAGTGATCTCTCYGTCTTTATCGGCAGCCATCTGTTTTTTCATCTCATTTTCTCCCCTTGACCTGTTGAGAAGGGGAGTGAGAGAGTGTCTGGAGGGGTGTTTGACCTTCAGTCAAGTTAACTCACCAYAGGTAGGAAGTCATAGCTCAAGTCATTACCAGAGCAGAGGAGGGTGCACAATGATAGGCTGATGTCTCTTCAGGAAGCTGCCCACCTCTAAATGAGACTGGTGCAAATATAAAACCTTTCACACATGACTAAACTGCTTGGCCATGTGATTTCTGTTGAAGATTTTCCAAGTAATCTTACCCTTTTTCTTGGACTCTTTACTGCAGAGTGACGAGGACAGTCTTTCACTGCAGCTGAATTCAGCTGCTGAAAGGTCCTGTTTRCCATGTACACACTTCTATCTTTTCCCTTGCAAGCTTGAGCCCACAGGATGAGTTGGCTGACACATTCACTTGATAGAAAATTAATCCTCTCTTCCCTCCCACATGCTGAGAAATGTACTTTCTGCTATCAGTGAGCTGAAGCAACTCATCCTTCTGGAAAGCTACACAAAGATAGATGATATAGGAGAAGAGGAGGAAAAAAGATTGGGCAACATGTCAAAGTTATGTCAGATTATGTACAAAAGGAAAATGTACCTTGRTAAAAGCCTGTAGAAATGCTTGGTGAACTTGCAGTTGAATATCTTGTGATTTTTTTCTATCCTTCAAAATTAGTGATATTTCTATGGTTTTTTTTCACATGCATTTGGAATGGAAATCTATCTGTAGGTAAAAAAACAAAGATCATTTACTGCCTCAGGGTAGCAGTGAAACCACATTTTTCTATTTCTGCAGTTACACATAGAATCATTTTGCTTATTTACACATCTTTCAGACCTACTATTGCAGTAAGTACACAGGCAGACTTTTAAATCTCCAAGTGGGGAGAAGAGTTATATCTGTCTGCAGCAGGTAGTAACTGGAATAAAACACCCTGTGGGATCCACTGTTGTTGTTACAAATGTGGGATGTCCTCAGTGCTTCCAGATTCCTTCATAGATGGCAAACATTACATGSTATGATCAGTGACAGTTCTAACTTGAAATGGAGTTAACTCCAAGAAAAAGCAGTATTTTCATCCAAAACAGTATGTTAATAGTGAATTTCATAATTTAAGAAAATCAATCATTTATCTATTTCATTTATGACCAGATTTTCTTCAAAATAACCTTCTGAATCTAATATAATTTAATCTTATATCAAGAAGATTTGAACATCAAATAAATATTGAAGCTTAGTAAAATTTCATTGATGCTTCCAACAGTAAGAGCACTAAGCAATAATAAAAAAATGTCAATTCCAAAGCTCCTGATATAACTAATCTGTTAGACATGCATATGAACATTGATTTAAAGTAAAACTTAAAATTTAAAAAGGCTGATGATACAACACCTTTTTATTTGTCAATATTTTCTGGAAGAAACACTATCCTGAAATTTAAAATTAGGGGCCCTGGTTTGTTAACTTGAGTTTCATTTACACMTCTGAAAGGGCATTTCCTGTGAGAATACCAAAGCTTCTTGGATGAATAGAGGGCTCYGCTGGAATGGCCATGGCTACTAAGTCTTTTAAAGTGGTGGGGTTTTCTAAGGATCAGAAAATTACTGTTTTCCTCAAATGAGTAAAGAATTCTTCAAACAGGGAGACTAGAGGAACAGGTTAAGTTTCCTGATGTCATGTTGTCAACACCAGATCATCTAATACCATTGCATACCTTTTCTTATTTTGTAGGACATGCCAGGGARCAGACTAGGAGGTAGGAAATGTAGCCTTGGAGATTCTGTAAAGGAGAAGGAGATGGAACTCACACATCATGCACATATGTTGCACCACCTGCTCTTTGTGTAAAAAAGAAGCTGCACAGGAACTGACATTTCTGGGAGATTATMTTTTTTGATTTCTTTATAAATAATCAGCATTAGTGGGACATGTTCTGCCAAATCAAATATTTGCAGTTCTCCTCTTCATATCTCTTATTTTTTCATGCTTTCAATAGAGAACTTGAATGTGAATTTGGTCCACTAAAAATTGTTTGGTTTTTGTTGATGTCTTGAATACATCAAGAGGCTCTGCAGCCATCAGCCATCAGCCTTGTCCCTTCTCTGCGCTATACCGTGGGTATTCCTGTGCCATTTGTTCCCTTATCTTGCTAATTCTGACCTTGCTGACATGGCTTACAGGCTTTGACCTGGACCTCTTTTACCCATGTGGATTCTCATGGCCACCACAAGGCCAACTTACCCAAGCTCGTCTCCTCTGATGACTCCTGCCAGACTGCACCCTCGCTGGTGAGGACGCCAGTTTCCCCTGCCTCACTCTCACCATTGGCTTTAGCTTACATTTTTCTTCATGAAACTACCCAGCCTTCCTGTGCACTGGTTTACGCTTGTTGTCATTTTGTTTAGGTTTATTTATTTACAATTATTATTCAGGAGAGAGCTGCTCAGCTGAAGCTAAAAGGTCAATTTATGGAGATTGAGTTCTTCTTATTCCCAATTCAGCAACTTAGCAAAAAGCTTATTAGATGCTTAGTGAATAAAGTATTGCTCAGTGGGGTGTTGATCTGCATTAAGTCTCTTATTAAAAATCAGCTTTAGGAAAGAATGGAAAAACTTGCTTTTTTCTACAGAAAACCCAAACTCAGAAACATTTGCACTGCAAAAATCTCTTTGGAGACTTTTGGCAAAATCTCCAAAGTTAGGTAGATATGTAAAATACACAAAGTGGATGGGAAAAAAAACCCAACCCAACACAGGAAAATTTTGGAATAAATATAAATGTTTTTTACTCTCAAAGTTCAAGTGCTCCATTGAAGATAATGCAGTTGACATTTACTGTACAATAGGCATGAGCTGCACCAAGTCTAATCTTTTACTCTAAATATTCTCAAAGAAGGAATAACCATRATGAATCAAATCATTGGTTTCTAAAAAGCAGTTTCCCTCCTATCACTGGTGATAATGATATGCAGGGACTTCTCGAAGCATCAATACAGAACAGTGTAATGACAAACATCACCTTTTAATATTTTTTTTCCAGAGTTTCTTATAAATAAAATATTTACAAGGATTGTGATCTTAGGACTGAGCTTCTGGATAAAACAGATGATTCCCAGCTCCTGCTTTGTTTTATGCCAGCAGTTTGAAAAAGAAGCAGCTCAAAATCATTCTGACATACTGCCGCTGAATGAGTATTCTGCTCATCTATGCTGTAAAGCTATCTAAAATATAAAAAACCTCTTTTTARTTTAAAAATCAAGGAATTCTTTGAGGGTTAGATTTTTATGTGTTGAACAGGTCTTAAATACTTTTAGAGCAACAAGATGTTCACATGACCTGTTTTCATGAGGATGCACAAGACAAGCAAAAAAAATGAAGCTTGTGGGGCATTGACAACAAGATGCTACTGCTCAGGGAATTCAGGCTAGTTAACATATGTTYCAAATCTAAAGAATATTCCATGCAGCCAGTACAGAACTTAAATTACAGCAGTATTCCCGACCACAAGTAATTTGCTCAGCTCCTTGGCTGACGTGCCATTATGGTTGTGGCTGGAGTTTCCCACTTTGTGCTGTACATCACAAAGAAATGCATATTCAGGGTTAGGCACTGGGTGGTGCCGAAGAGCTAGTTAGTAGGAAAATGTATTTGTGCAGATCTTCAACTGACTAATATTTGCCTTTTCTTGCAGCCAATGGAGCAGGATTCATTCTTCAAAATAATTCATCCGGTTCCCTAACCCTAATCAGGTACCTTGATTTAGTTTTCCTAYTTGCAAAAACATACTGAGATGAATTGTATTTCTTTGTCTTATGTTGGAAGTTACAAATATACTCCTGTAAGTAAAACATCCTTTTCATATTACTTCATCACTGAAGGATTTCTACAAYCTGACATTGTCAAATTTGAAATAAATGATTTTGCAAAGTATTGTATTTAATCTTAACATGTCTTTGACACAGACTATAGAAAGATGATGTTATTTCTTTTTTCCTTAATTGACTTTACAYAACACAAGTGCAAGCAAACATTAGAGGAAAAGAACGTGTTTAGTTCACCATCACATCAAAGTATTGTAACCACAGTAAATATACAGGTCTCAAACACAGAAAAAATAGAATTAACCTATTCAATACAYGTCAAAATTATTCTGCTTAGAGTGATTTCACTATATAAATGGAAATATTCTGCTATAAAAGGAGACAGCATTCAATATCAGCATTTGTAGATATTTACTCACTATCTTCAGTTTTAAGTAGTCTGAAAAGCTTTAGATTAGTCTGAAAATGGTATGCAGCTACACTTACAATTAACRGTTGTTTATTTATATGTATATAAAAGAAATAAAATCATACTTTTCTATCTCTATTAGGTCTCCAGGCCAATAACGTTTTCTGTGTTTGTCTGAGGGTTAAATTATCTTCAGGATCTTCTCTTAATYTTATTTCTAAGGATAGGTGGTCTTTAGTGTACTAATATCAAAAGTTTTGGAGTTTAATTTCCAGTAGCTGTTCAAAGCAAGATTTCTCAAAATATATGAATATTTTTATGACTTAGAAATCCATAACAAAAAATATTACTACAAAATTGGCCTCTCCATAGACATTGAGAAGCCAAATTTTCAGCTGCAGCAAGCTTCTTTAGWAGTACTCTGTATTCTGCTATATCAAATTGCCTCTCATCCCCAAATGCATAGAATGTATTGAAAGGATTAAAAACTATCTGATACTTTAAAATAYCCCCCAACTTTAAGTAGTCTTTGTTTTTCAAAGGGAGAACGGGAGTGAATATTATTTGATCTATTCACTCATCCATAATTTAGATCTACACTGTAACGAAGACAACAATAAAATTAGTGACTCCCACACTTGCTTTGCATAGCAGACTCAATTGCTGAAATACTCACCTTCATCAGGAGAGCTGAACTTGGCCCAAGGAAAAGACTTTTAACACATAGAGCTGCGGGAAGCTGCAGCAGTAGCTCTCTATCCATGCATTCATATTAAGAGAAGCCCATGGATTGCACTGGTTATCAGAGCACTGCCACAGACACTAATAAAAAAAAGATGCAAGTCAAGTAGAAAAAAACCCCAGAAGAGTCAGAAAGAATACAATGAAAGCAAAAGTGGTAAAACTGTAATAAATAAATAAACATCTTTGTCTTACCACACCACAAAACATACATAGCAAACAAAAAAATAAGGCTTCCAAAAACATTTTTATCTAATTGTGCACACTTATTCCATTTGATGTATTTAAAGTTGTTTAATTCTCTCCACTGCCTAATACTATGCCTCTTAATATGCAAACTATAAACTACAGTACTTTGGGATAATTAGCTAATCAATCAAAATAATTCTCATTTTACTCATACTCCTGTGGTCTAGGGAGGTCATTTTAATATTCTGCAAATACCTTCAAGCAAACCCCAGGGACAAATCAGGTAAAAAGTACTGTAAGCAGCTATTTTTCTGTAGGCATGTGCAGTGTTTATACTCTGTTGATAAATACCGTAGGCTGATTTTACTGAGCCTTCGGACTATAGTGAGCATAAATGAGACATACACCACCACATGGTTTCTACACATGGGCAGGCTGCAGTTAATGCTGCAATCTACAATTTGTCCCTTACTTCTGTGATTATCTATGTCAAAGCCAACTCATTTGCAAAGAGTGTATGTGACTATAAGCATAACAACTTCTGAGTTTAACTACTGGTTGTGCAGAATAAAGCCTGCATGTAATATATGATCTGGAGCAGAATGGAAAAGAAATACTTATGTCAAGAAAGTTGCAAAAATATTGTGGTATAGTACTATTATTTTTTTTCTTGGCCCTAAATGTTGACAACTACCAGAAAACCTTATAATGTTCTAATTGAACAATCATGATTACATTGTACCCTACTGTCATATATATATATAGTGTGTGTATATATATATCTCCCTATCACATATATTGCACTCTACTATCGTATGTATAGCATACTTAAAACAGTAGCCTGAATTCCTTAATTAAATCTTATGCTCTGGTTCCAGTCATTGCATCTGCTGAAAAACTTCTGAAGTTATAAGTACATTTTTTAACAAAAATCATGTGAAAATTTCAACTGGAAAAATAAGAAACCTAGATCACAATAGTATTTGTGATCTAGGACTGGATAATTCACAAAATCATTCTACAGCATCAGAACTGATAATTTTGTCAAGCCATACTGAGATAAATGTGCACTCCACTAAAGAATTTTCTCTCTCTTTCACCTTATTTAGAGCATGATTGGATAGCTACTGTAAGCAAGAAACCACTTCTCTCCCCTTTCCCCAGTAAAGAATACCCTAACATTCAGTACAACAAAAATTTAGATAACTTCATTAAAATTTCTCTTTCATTTCTATTCTAAGTACAAAACCTTATTTTTTTAATCTCCTTAGGTAATATTTTTGCATGTATTCCTCAAACAAAAACACCAGAAAAATCACTTTGGCAAACAGAGAAATACCATATATTAAAATGGTAGGCAACCAACCKTTCTAAGACCTTTGAATGAAAGTTGTTTCAAAATAACCTTTAACACTCACCAGTTACACTCAAACAAATATAAACAGAACTACACAAGAGAAGTTTCATGTGATAAATTAGATTCTATTGCTTAAATGTAAATGCTTGTTTATGCTGTTGATCAACATGTATGATGTATTTATATGTCATTAAACTTTCACATGGTACTAGTGACATGAGTAGTTTTAGTAGAGAAATAAGTAGATTTTAGCAGAGCAGTTGGTATCTAAAGTCTTCTATATACCTTTTTGGSAAAAAAATATACAGAACAGTGAATGCAGCATGGTATAATTGTCTACATATGGGCTAAACTGTGATGAAAATTAAAATGTATGTGAAGCACTTTCTTCTTGGGAGCATTTGAAGATAGGTGAAAGTAGGTTTAAAAAATTCCATTKTTTGGACTATATACTTGTTATTAATGTGGCATGAACAGAGTTTCCAACAAAGATACAAGTAYAAAATGTATGACCTAGAGGAATGTTCTGTTTAACTTTGTTGTTTCAAATATTTTATGTCAAATGTAAAGTTAGAATTTTTTTTTCTCTTAGGACATGAAAACATTTGAATCTTTTCAATACTAATAGTAAAGAAATTTGCAGCAAAACTGTGTTGGAAGTGTRTTTGCAAAGTATGAAGGTTGCTATTAGCTGAAAAAAATAATAAAATGGTTTGTACTAGAATCCACCTTCAACATAACTCTACTGCAGACAATGAAGTTGTTCTGTGTGGACCATGTTGTGTTTCCATAAGGCTGTTCTAAAAGTATACACCTGCTTCAAATATGAAAACCAGTGTCAATAGGGAAAGAAATGGAGACACATTCACCACTGTCATATCTCCCCTGCCATCTGTGGAGAATTATGCTCACGTTTTTGTAAGAGTAYGTAAAAATATTTTAAAAGTAGATTGTAGAACAGTAGGTTGTGGGTTAACTGAGTGGCAGCTGGGACATATCCAAGCACAAGAATAATTGGTATTCTCCCTTATGATCCAGCACTTTCCCCACCATTTGACATCACTTAGTTTAAAGACAAAGATTTCACTGGCAGTATGTTGCACTTGGCCACTTTTTCAAAGTCTCCATACAGCAAAGATTTAAGCCCACTTAATACACCTGCACATCCCATTCAGTTGCRGTGTTTCATTCATCCACTCAGTAAACATGCATCGGCTGGTGATTATTTTTTCCAAAACACCTAAAATTAATACTAAAGGATAGTATTAAAGATAATTTAAGGGTGTAGTATTGGATAGTGCTCGTGTCATACAAGACAGGTTCATACTGTCTGTTTATTTGTCACTACAAATTTAACCAAATTTACTTTTGGTCAATCAGTTGCAATTGGGTTTAATTCTTATTGGTTTGTTTCCTAYGTATTGTATTTTTTAATTTCACAACCTAGATATCACTGATTGAATAAAGTAATAAAATCACATATCCATAACAACCTAAGTCACTATCAGTGTCTTAGGTAACAAAAATATTAATCCAATAGCTCACTTGCAGCAACAATTTGGTTTGATCACTAAGTAAATAATGTTTAAATCTGAAATGAAATACCAGTGTTGATAGAGTCTAGCAATTGTTTGGGCAGAGTAATGTGCAAATGATTAACATTGGTAATAGTTTTGCGCACCCTGTACAATAATYTCCCTAGCAAAGTTGGACTAATGTGTAAACAGAGAAAAAGATCTAAACTGCCAACCTTCCGYATCAACTAAAAATATCAGGTTTTGTTGGGTTTTTTTTCTTTTTTTTTATTAAAAAGCTGATGAAACCTGATGCAATAACTGAATAACTGAAGCATAAGCCAGTTGGTCTGCAGAGACTTGGAGCATGGCCTCCAGGGGACACATGCCAGCAACCCTCATAGCAACAAAACACTTGCATCAAGGCCTTCAGTTCTGGSCATGGTCAAAAACACACCTCAGGATTGAACACTTCCCTTTCTAAGTATGTCTCTTCACTGAGGAGATAGTCTATTAGAGAAATTCCACTGATACCTCTTCTGCAGGAGAAAAAACACAGAAGCAAGAACAAAGCAATCTTCGCTTGCCATTCACGGGAGCCAAGGCTTCACAGCAGTCCAGGCTTAGAGATTTTTGTTTCCTACAACAGCAGAAAATTATCAGGAAGGAGGAAAACCCTTGTACAAAGTATCAGGTTGATTTACTGCAAATCAACAGAGCAAATAGAAAAGAATTAATTTTCAGCTGTTTCAGGGAATCAATTTGCCTCCAATAAATAACTGAAGATCACATATTATTTTTTAATTGACTGATATGTACAAATAAATGTGGCAGATTATTAAAATATTCAGAAGGTGAATAGAGTATCAGTCCAAGATAATATTCCCTGCAGCTTTTAGATACCGAAAAACACCTCTGCATGGTAACCATAWAAGCTCCCAGGAGACTCCAGGGAAACCAGGAAGTTATGACTACACACAACATGCAATCCCTCATTTACCTCTGTCTTGATTAGTCCYGATCCAGAAAAATATTAAACAAACAGTCTGTTATTTATTTTTTATTCATTGAAATTGCCAAAAGAATGAGAAAATTAGAAGAAGYTTTGGAAGGGTATTCCCTTGTTTGTTTTAACAGTGTTCTCAGGATTAGAAGATTGCTGGGGTATTGGAAACTGTGAGTCTTCAGATATAAATTTCACCACAATACTAATCACCCAATTGAAAACTTGATAAATATTACATCATGAAAAATTGCCATAAATCTGTTTCCCTTTTCAAGAACCATACTTTTGTTTTATTCAGAAGCAGGTATCATTTAAATATACATGTACAAGAGCAGGAAATCCACGACAAGTATTGCCATACCCTTTAAATGCATCAGCTCCTGGAAGCAGCTTATTTTAGTCTGCAATGATTTCCTTTTGCCAAGAGACAAAGTCCTTATCTAACAAGTCCCTTGCACTTGCTGATTTTATTTTGGATAGCGGTAACAGTGCCACAAGCTTCAGAGATATGTCTGACACCTACTGCCACCTTTGWATTATATATCTCTCTTATATATCTCTCAGGCATTGTTACATACCAAAGCTGAATGTGGCCGTGGTGTGACTTTTTACTTCTGTTACCAATTTATCTGCCATCTCTTTTTCTTTTTTTTTTCCCCTTGTCTTCAGGTCGTTTAGCTTCCTATGATCATGTAGCATCTATCTTTTTCAGACAGGATTATTTACAAATGGGTCACTGCCTATCAGAACTCAGCATTTTCTTTCTTTTCAGGCCTTTTTTCAAAACTAACTCGTTTCTCTTGGAATTATTATAGATACTCATAATTTTAGAGCTTTGGGCTTTTTTATTCAGTTTTTCTTTTATAAATTTCTTTTTTTGGTGAAGTTTTGTTTTGGGGGGTTCTTTGATAGATTTTTTACTTGGAAAGGAAAACATAGTCTAAATAAAATCCACGCAGAAATCTTGTTCACTGAAACTCTTCCCCATGTTTTAAATGCATATTTTGAGACATCTACACTAAGCAGAGGTTACTTCATTATTCTTCTACAGGAGGACACAGAATTACAATGGCTCACCAACTCTGTATAAGGGGTCAATAKTCATACACCTTGCACTGCATGATGCACAGTAGGGAAGGACATAGTGTACCAATTAAGAAGGTACAGAAACCAAAAATAAAAGTAATCACTTTTTTTTTCCTTTATAATTGCCAGTATCAGGCTACACTGCAAGAGATGTCCTACTGCTAAAGAAGAATATGTTTCATCCAAAGGAAAATCAAAGATAGTTTGTTCAAATTTGCAAGTCACAGAGGAAAAAACAGAAAGGAAAGAGAAGAATGTTAGAAGTGATGATTATGCAAAAGAGGAAAAGATGACCAAGCTGTTAAATCATTTTTTTTTTCCTTAACTAAGGAATGCAATAAGTCCAGAAATATAGGCAGATATTCCACTCCTCTGCATCTTACAATACAAAACCTTAGGTCATTAACAAATGATCAGGTGAACAAATGAACAAATGAACAAATAACCTAAGACAATACAATATATCAGGTGAGAAGACTTGAGAGACTGCAAAGTTGCATATGATCTTCAGTTTTAAAACCACAGGCTTTTCATATTTTAAAGAAATACAATTAAATGCATTTTTTTTTAATATTTAAAATGCACAAGGAAGAAGATGGAGGGATAATGAGAACTTTTCCTTAATCTTTTATAAAAAAACACACCTGTTTAATGCAAGCTTCAAGTATACAGACAGAGGGAGCCCATGCTTTAAACACAGAATCCTTTCAAAACATCAATTTGTAGATCTTATACTACATAATAGAAAGAAAAGCCACATCAACACAATATATGGCTTTTCTAATCAGTCAACAGATACAAAGAATGTAGTTCATGTAAGAAACATGATTTATGAATCTCACACAAGTCTGAATATTATGCACATTCAAAATTATTCTAATGGTTTTATGTCTGCCGGGATAGTAATAGACATGACATCTCCTGTTTATAGCCTGACCTTCAAATTACTGATTTCTTACCCTGACTGCTTTGGTTTCATCCTGGCTATCTGGTAACTTTTCAAGCATTTTTTAAAATAATGTCTTTCACGATGTCTTTTGTAATGTCTCTTTGGAAAGACTTAATTGTGTAGCAGTTTATCTGCTTCTACTTTGAGATATCATTCTGAAATAAATCCTTCATGTCTATTTTTTTTCTGGTGGTTTGTAAATTTAATGCTGCACTAATTCAGGCTTTTCTTGAGCTGTTATTTAAATCACAGGCTAAGAAGAGACAGTCTTTTGATGCTTAGCCTTTTCTCTTTAATCTCTGGTTTTTTCTCTCTAATCTACACRTAGAAAACATGTTTATTACTTATTCAGTTATTTATTTTTGCACATAAAACATTACAAGTGTATATATAGAGCTCCATTGTTCCAGTGTACACATCCTCTCTCACTACAGAGGATCCTGTGACCTTCTGCTTGTCAAGAGGCATATTTGCTTTCTTTTTTTCCTTTCTTTTTTTTTTCTGATGTAGAACCATTCAAGCTTCAGTAGCAGTAAACAATCATCTCTTTGCCCTCATTCTTGAGAGGTCCAATGTGATTTCATTACCACTGCCTGGAATTTGTTCCCCAAACCAGGTATCTACAAGAGGAAAATTGATACCAGACTGTAGGCATGAGAATATTTTAATTTAATTTTTAATACAAAGATACAAAGATTAAAAAAATATTATTACTTAATTTGCATCACAGGCAAGCAGAGTAGCTTGTCTTGTTTCTCTATGACTATTCAGGGACCATTTTGAAGTGTCTTGACAAAATTACTTGTACGCTCAATTGATAGCTGGCTCAGTAAACACCAGTTTTAACATTATTAGGGCTGCACATTGTTTGTTTGAATTAATTTATTATAAAAAATAGATTTTTCTGACCTTATGAATGAACCATTTGTTTAATAAAAATTACCAATGATGATTATGAAATTATTTATACCCATAAACAGATACACTCTCAAACTCTGAAAGCTATACTATATAGGTTATTTGGTGATGCTAAACCTTAGCTTCTACACGCAGTTTATGCATAAAAGGCAGAGACATTTTAGGGAGGAAACCATGAATCCATACAATATTTGACATTTTGATTTTTCTTTCATTCTAAAAGAGATAACATGGCAGAAATCACAATGCAAATACATTTTATATAAAGTCAAAATATTTGTGTGTCAATTAAATATTTAAATAAGCTATGAAAATACTGTAGTGACAATATATATAATTTTAATTAGAATGAAATTATTTTTCTTTTAAAATCCATTATTTTAATACAAAAGAAATGTGGCCACTTTTCTTTAAAAATTGAAGTCATTGAATGCTCCTTTTACTATCAAAACATATTCATAAAAACTCAGCCACATTGTTATTCACCTAAACCAAAATCACACTGCTTTTATAAAGTCATTTCAACATGATACTCTCTCATTTAAGAAACAAAATATTTCCAAGGGCTGGAGAGTGAATTTCATTCCAATATGTAATGATCTTTTTGTCTGGGGCAAAAGTCAGCATAGCATTTTTATTGGTATAATATTTCTGGGGCAGAAATTCAATAACAGGGGAACCAAGTTACTCAGCTATGAAAGCTGTCTGTCTGGAGACATGCTATTAAACAACACTTGAGCTTTCTGTTTGCTTTGGTGGTATTTATAGTTATGGCTAAGCATTTGCAGCTTGCACTTGCTAAATATTTCTAAAATGCAGTTGCTGTAATAGAGAGCACAAATCATCATAGCTTCAGTATTGTATTGTTTTTCCAAGAAATAAAAAGCAGAGGCAACAGAGGACTTTCGTTGCTGCTCACTTTGCTTTTACATCTTATTCTTCAATGCCCTGTTGCTTTATAAATAATACATTGATATTAATTTTTATAAAGGCATACGTATTCCTCATTATGAAAGTACCTGAACATGCCATACATGAAGACTTTTATGCTCATAGATCCCTTTGACGTGGAAGGCAAACCCAATGTTGCCATAGAGTTGAGGGCATCTAGTTTGCAGTGGGGAATATACTCAGGGTTTTTTTCTAAACGCAGTGCTACAGCTAATCTCAAAACTATCCTGCCCAAGGTCTGTATTGCAAATGCACAATTTAATTCAAGGAATGGTTAAAATGTCCTTCAGGCCATGGAAGAATCTGTGTATTCATGTAGGCAACAGGGCAGGGTGGGGAAGGCAGGCAACAAAAGTCTTGAAGAAGAGGACATTACCATTCTGGTTGTTCACAGGGACATGGATATAACCCAGCAGATCTGTTGGTGGTCAAGGACCACCAGGAAAGGATCAGTGGAAGATTAAGGGAAATCATTTCAGACCTCCCTGATACAGGCTGTCAGTTTTACTTCATCTACTGGACACTACTGTATTTTTATCAAGATAATTAAAATAATAGAAATATTTGCACATGAACAAAGAAAGAACCAAAATCCAAAGCTTGAAGAAGTATCTCTATGCAAAGAAATTGTCCAAATCAATCACTCCCACCTCTAAAATTACACAGTTAAACCATAGGCTACAAAATTACTGATGTGGTTTAAACCCAGTTAGCAACTAAGCATCATGCATCCACTTGGTCACTGCCTCCCACTTCAACTCCCACTGCCTCCCATTTCAACTCCCACTTTCTCCTCTTGGGGAGGAGAATCAGAAAGAAAAGGCAGAACTTGTGTGTTGAGATAAGAAAAATTTAATAATGGAAGCACAATATCAAAATAATGTTATTTATAATAATAAAATATTCTAATAATGTTAATAATAATAATTTTATTGATAAGGAGAGGGAGAGAATGTGAGGGAACACAAGAGAAGTAAGAGAAGCTCAACAGAATTGCTCACAATCCAGTAACTGATGCACAACCTGCCTCTGAGCAGGAATTGGCCCCATCTGGGCCAATTAGTTTATATAYTGGGCCTTTTGTCCCTTGGGAAGGAATATTCCTTTGGCCAGTTTGGTTCAGCTGACCCAGCTGGGCTTTCTCCCAGCTTCATGTGCATCTGCTCACTGGCTGAGCAAGCACAAGACACTGGAAAGTCCTGGATTTAGAGCAAGTGCTACTTAGCAACAACCAAAGCAATATTCTAATACTGAATCAAAAACACAGCAGAGTACCAGCTACAAATAAATCTGTTACAGCTGAAACCAGGACAATGACTTAATTCACTTGAGATATTCAGTGATAGATAGTCACTTAAGTGACCCCTGACATTTAAGTATTTCCCTGAAATGCAACTTACCATTTGCAAGAAAACTCCTAGAGAAAAATTTCCTGGTTGAAAAGCTATTTTAAAAGATGAGTGGGACAAAGCAAGATAAAAACAAGAGTACTTCTGAAAAGATTAAATTCCAGTTGAAGAAAACGTAGCTTGTATCATGTTTTGAAGCTGCTAAACATTTAAAACCAAAAACAATTAAAAATTAAGGATTCCTCCTACATTGTTTAGTGCAGAGAGGGCCATATTTTACAGCATTGGGGCTGCTCCTAAGTAAAATTTATTTTAGTCCTGAGACTTCCTCCCTTTGAGAAAAGRGAATGAAATCTTGAAATTGGAGAACAAAGTCAAACAAACACTCTGGAAAGGATATATGATAAAAAAATAAGGACATTGAAAAAAAAAGGGGAAATTCGGAAACTGAGTGACTGCAACCAAATGGACTGAGAGGAAATGAGGYGCAGTGAAAAGGACCAAAACCTGCCAAAATTACTCCAATTCAAATCCTGAAATCAGGAAAGAAATGTAAGTAAACGCGGAAGAGAAGACTTGGACGAAATGAAATGCTAAAAAAATCAAATGGGATCATTCTGAAAACAAGTGAACATCATAAAAGTGAATGAGATGCCAAGAAGGGCAAGGAAATKAACCAAAGCTTGCCTAAATAACCCTTATTTAAATCACAAGATTTCATTCCCTTTCCTGAAAGGTAGTTCAGGTATTTGAGATGGCCACCTCCAAGGGCTGTTCTGCTCCTTGTTGGAATGGATCACTACAAAATTAATATCAAAAACCTTTTCAATTCTGCTTGACCAAGAAGCTAGATGCCATAATCTAACATGTGCATTTGATTTACTGAAACTCTGGGAAACACCAGTAATCCTGTGTTCTCCTAAAGTAGCCTCAAATAATTTGTCTTTTCAAGACAAAGAGTGATTCCTCCTAAGGACAGGATTTAGCTCTTCCTGCACAGCCAGCTCAACTGAAGGACAAAACCCCTTAGATGTGTATAGGGAGAGTTAGACATCTGCTCTCAAGATTTACTGAACCTGAACTTTCAGGATTTTTTCCTAAATGTTATAACGTTTCAGTAGAATATTGTGGCTTCCCACTGTTATTTTTTCTTTTATCTTTTTATGTTGAAAGATGTGAATGTCGCATACATATTGGAAGATTTTTTCAGTATTATTAAATTGTTCATTAGCTTTTCTCTCTGAAATCCCAATAAAATACTTTTAAATTAAAATTTGCCTTCTGTATACAGCTGATAATACTATGATCAAAATAAAATGGTTTATCTAATAAACATCTGCACGTGAGTGACAGTGAAAATGGACCTTGATCATAATTTGAAACATGAAGACTCTTTTCAAGTTCTAGGCTACAAAACAGATATCTCAAAGAGTTTCAACTAAATTTTTCTTTTCAAATAAATTGAAGGGTTAGAGGAGGGCAGGTAAGAGGTCTTGTCAAATGCTACAGTGCACTCAGTTACCTTGTGTTGAATTTTACAATCTTGGAATCCATATAAACACCAGGATATATCGGCTCAGCTGGGAGCATATTCTTCCTTTACCACTGAACTCTTCCGGGTAAGGTCTTGGTTGCACACATTGTGAGGCAGGTGTGGCAGGGTAATAAATCAGGGACTTAAATCCATTTCTGTGCATGGTAGGGGCATGCATGCTTCAGATGGGCATATCTGGAAACCAGGTGGAAGAACCTGATGGCTGGGTTTTTGGTTTGTGGCTGTAAGGAGGAATGACTGGTGGGAAGCATTAACATCTGCAGCCACATTACATGGTCACTCACATTTCCTTTCTTCTCTTGGGGTGCTGAACATACRGTGTACCTCCCAAGCCTAGGGGTGTCTGGCCTCCAGGTCACCACAAAAGGCCAAGGGCATTATACAGGAGCAGAGCCTCAAGGGCAGACCAGTGGGATGAACTACATGGGAATTACCCTATGACTTTTAGTATTCAAGGAAACTAGCATCAAAGGAACTATGTGCAAATAATAGAATGAAGTGGGTTTGGTTCAYCAATTCTAGAYTTCCCAGCCAATGCACCAATTAATGTAGTGGTTTTTAGTGCTGGCCAAATGSCAGCTCACCCACTAGAATATGCTTACTYATTTCCTGCTGTGAGATAGGATTAAGAGGAAGGCAAAGCAGGCTCAAAAATTTCAAGGATATAAAGAAAGCTTTATTCAMAGTAATGGAAAAAATAAAGAATTACTAATAAGAATTAGAACAAAACTTTTAGAACATTTCTCACACTATAAGCTTGTTTTCCCCATTCAGAATGTACAGAAACAATTCAGTTTTTCACTTCTAGAACAGTCTATCTGCAGTTCAGTTAGGGAGAGGAGTTCCTCTAATAAAGTTTTAGAGACTTCTCCCCAAGAAAACAGTTTTCTCGCAACATTTAATTTCCACAAATAGCAGCCGCCCAGATACAGTCTGCAATTGTGAAGTCCCTCCCATTTTTCACAGATTTTCCCACAGCTGTGTTTATGGGCCATGTCAAGTTACAGGGTACTATTTTAAGGATGAGCTGTTCAAAAACGAAGGTTCTCTTTATCTATCTCAGAGATCAACTTCATCTCTGGGAACAGAGGTCTTCTCCTCTCCCTGGGGCACAGGGTCTTCATTACTTTTCTCTCTCTCTGTTCAAACTTCTTACTAAATTCACAGCTATTTCCATATTTGCCTACTTCAACACAGGTTTGAACAATCCATCCCACCATTATTCTTCAATGTGTTGTAGGGAAAAAAAAGTCTGACRGATCAATTAAATTCTTCTCCATAACTTCACAAGAGGATTTTAGACCCAAGATCAAGGCAACTCCTCATCCCTCCCATGTGGGACTCAACTTCCTCTTCACTGACCTCAGCCTCTTTATTTTGGTCCTCTATTTGCCTGCATTTTGCCTTTTCTCTCACTCCAGGGCAGATTGAAGCACTGAAAGAGCTATTATCTCTCCCAGGGCCTGCAGATGTTCACCTGATCCAGCCGGGCTCGGTAGCTTGTGGCCAGGGCTGTTTTACAGTGGAGGTTTCTGCAGTGGCTGTGATGAGGCTGTGTCAGGATTGACTCCGCTGGKCCAGGATCTCAGCAGCCAGGCCAGAACTCAGCAGCTGGCACGAGTGAGGGCTGATGGCTTCTCCTGCCCCTYGCCTGATGGTTGTGGATGATTATGAATAGTGGTAGAATTTTGGCTGAGCTGGCCCGGCTTGGGGCTGCTTCCTGCAGGGGCTGCAGAGCCACCTCTCTTATTTCAGCAGCCGCGCTGTGGGGAGGGCTGGGATCTCCGCAGCCAGGCTTGGACCCCGCATCCAATGGCATTCCCTGCCCCTGCCCTGCAGCCACTGGGGCCCAGCCTGGCCTTGGACCCATGGCCTCCTCTCCCCTGCCAGGCAGCCGATGGGGCCTGGCCCCGTGGCAGAGCCTGCCTGGCCCGGCAAGACCCAGCCGAGATGGGGGTGGTGAGGGCCAGGCCAGCTGTGTTACCTGCTCTCAYGCTGGAAAAGAAAAAGGCATCATTCCTGGGATTTTTAGTTTTTAACATGGGTGTTCTCAGAGCCATGAAATAAATAGGGTAGATCTTTCTCCTTTTTAATGCCTTTATTAAAAATCAGTTCCGGTGGGAAGAACCGGCAGGCTGTGCACACACCCCCGCTGCTCCCAGGGATGGCACAGAGAAGAAGGAAAAGTACAGCTGTGACCACAGGTGTGCAGGCAGAGCTGGGGCTTCCATCCTCACCAGAGCATCAGCAGATTACCARTTTTTTTAGTTTGCCATTCAAGGTCCTTTCTCTAGCTGACATCTTTTAGGTTAGGGTGAGAGGTAAAAAGGGTCTTAGGAGCCACTGGAGTCTGTTCCTCACCTCTAGACATCACTTAGATCTCYTAATTCCATGGTGGCTCATTGTTTTTAGGGGCTTTTCCTGCTAGATTTGGTGAGGGGTTTCCTCATTTGCATGCCAACCCTGATGTCACCTCCTCCTCACAGTCCCGGGTGGCATCTTCCAGGAAGCAGCAGGGTGATACTYGACAAAGGGGGATTTCTAACCATCAAGAACAGGTAATTAAAGAAAAACTATTTACAACAGGTGATTATAACATGAAATTATTAACAACAAATAGTTAGAACTCCAACTTAGCCCCAATTGGTTTAACCTGTTAACTCTGTAACCTTCAAAAAACATGGACAACTTTTCTACTCATAACAGCCATATCAGCTTTCTCAGTGGTTTAACAGATTGCCAATTTTCAAAGCTAATTATTGATTGTTTTTTTGTCAGACATGGAGGAAACTGCTAGCAGCTTCTCTTAGAATATCCCTTCCRTGATGCAAAACCAACACATCAAAAATAATTACTGTATTCTAATACAATGAATAATCAATAGTATATTAATATAAAATAAAACATATAAATCTAAGTATGTTAATTAGAAAGCATTATTCATGCTCTGCAGGTATGTTTTCTGGATTATGTCATCACTTCTTTTCTGAGAGAATTACAYCTATCTTGGATTACTACTGTTTCAGTGTTCTTTGCATTTTATGAGATGAGCACAAGTGTACAAACATAATGTTAGCCTCCCAAATCGTATCTTTGCCACAGAATTTCTGCTGTAGATATGACGATCTTTTAGGGTAAAGACATGTAAAAGACAGGAAATAGACTCTGCCTCATCCACATATGGAATCTGGCTTAAAACAAGATTTTCTCTACACATCAATCCCTGCTTTTTACTCCAAATGCTAGAGCCAATGTCACTTTCTTCCTTTCATCATCAATAGTAAAGAACTAAGGTCATACCCCACTATCTCTCAAACAAACAGAGGATTTTATCTAAGTGAAAAGAAACCAAGCAGGCATAGTCGTGAAAAACACTGGCTTGTTTTGCATTCTGATCCAACAAGGTAAAGATTTCTTGCATGCTTCAGTGGCTTGGCTTAAAAAGTGCATCTGCAAATTGGAAACCTTAGGTAATAAGAAATTTAGAAACTTCAGTTTTCAATCTCTCCTGTTACCTAATTTTATCTGTGTGTATACCAGATATTCATACGTGCAGACACAAATATAATCTGGAGGTACAATTAGAAATCAAATATGTGTGGGTTTCATTTTTTTTTCATATAATTAGCCTTCAAATACATCTTGGGTTTTTTTTCTTCAGGTATTTCACTGTGTGCCAYTCAGTTTGCTCCCTCCACAGGAATATTTTAGTGGAAGCTTGCTCACCACCCTTCGCTCACTTTAAACAGAAGGAGGAAATAAATCACTCTTAAGTGGTAATTAAATGCTCGAAAAATGGGTTTGAGCACTGCACATGCACAGCAGCTTACTGCTTGGAAAGGCTAGTGAAAGGCTAAGCCGTCAGAGCAAAACTGTGAGCTGGAAAAGCAAACGCGGATCCCCGCGGTTTCAGCGGCTGCAGCTATGTGAGTGAAGCAGCAGGCCAACAGGCGAGTGGTGCATGGTGTGTCCTGCATGGACCTGGGGGAAAGCCAAACAGCATATTTTCCTTTGGCCAAGATATTTACAGAAAAGGCAAATCTAGGAATCTTAAGATGCCCTCCCTGCTTGTTCCCAACACACTGGAAGAAAGGCAAGATTATTAAACAAACTAATGTACATCTATGACACATTGGAACCATACGGTTAATGATTTTTATTCTGGCAATCAATTAAAAGGACTCCATGTACTGGCTSATTGCTCAGGCTGGAAGGGTTGGTGGTGCATATTGTTTAGCATTATTAGCAGTGTCCAGTATTTCTTGTAGAGAAGTCTGGGGAGTAACGAAACTTAAGTACATTAATGTGTGCATGCACTATTATCTTGGAAGTTTTAGTAGGAATGAAGCTCTCATTAACCTAAGAAATAGTTACATATAATGAGAAAAGAAAAACAGAGAAAGTGTGACAAAATACTAGTAAAATGTAAGTTCTTAAACTGACAAAACACATGAATTTGTGCCCTTTTTATTTTGATGTAGAGAATTGTGACAATTCATTGCATTAGCGTCCAAATTATTTTGGGGTTTTGTCAGTAACAATGACCATGAGCAATGACCAATCTTTGTCTTACAATAAAAATATTAGCATATCTTACTGGAGTCTAATTCCACCAGATTTTTCCTGTCACCACTTTGGCAAACATGATGGTGACTGGTTTATTTTTTATGCCCTTACTGATGCACCAAAGCATTTTGGTCAATCATACCACAACTGATTTATGTTATGACAGGCCCTTTCCATAGGAACAAAAGCTATGGAGTCACTTTTCAGAGCCTTATATATGGGCGGCTCTTTGTACATATCATCTCAAAATTATTGAGAATTAAATTAAAGATGCTTTAGTAATTCACAAAGAAATTATATTTACCAACTTTTTTCTCAGTTCTTAGTTTATCCCTTCAAGACCTAGCACTTCCGAGCAGTAGATCAGCATGAGATAAATRCCAAGTGATTTTCTAGAAAGCAATGTGACAAGCACAGTGCAAGCCCATTTTAGGTGAAATGCAATGGTACCATTCAATGTAAACTCTCTGACTCCCAGTCCCCACACTTTTCCTGTTATTCTGATGAAAAGCCTAAGTACATCTCCTTTCTACAATTGACTGTAGTCACATTTTGCCTGTCTTTTCTGAAGGGCATTGAGTCCAGGCTGTTAAAAGGCCTATAAAGAGACATAAGCATCTAGGCTCTTGTTTCTTGAATGTGGTTCAAGCTCCAGGTCAGGCACCTCTGGTCAGCTCAGGCAGAGCGAGCCACAGACAAAGATGGGCACCAACARAGGAGGCCCTGAAGCAATGTGTACYRGCACARTGAAAGGATAACTTCTGTTGTCATACACTTGCTTAGCAGAAGGCATCTGGGCTTAACATTTACTTTATAGGTGTTGTCAAAATATTAGAGAAGAGCAGCTCTACTTAACCTTTTGCAGTGAGACCTGGGTTTATGCTGTCTGCTTTTTGAGCTGTTTCAGTACAAGCCAGCTCTGAAAAGAAAATAATGTGAGGCAAAGTGGAGGGGCTCAGGAGAAAAAAGCTCATTTCTTTAGCAGTACTTATCTTKTACATAGCAATGTGCAAATGCAACCTTGCTAGCACAAACCACACTTGACTCCAAGAGTGTTTAAAAAGATTTTGTGTGTTTTTTTCAAAATTGTGACATTTTAAAGACATATATACCAAGCCAMATACTCCTTTTCTAAGGAAGTACTTTCATTTCCTATTTTGTTTAATGGAAAGTTAGAGATATATGAAAAAATGTGAGAAACCAAGAAGAGTTCAAAGTTTCAAGAYGGGCTCAAATTCAGTTAATGTGTGTTCATCTAAGTTGTGTATTCTGTCCTACTTTATGATTTGGGTAGCAATATAGCAGCAGAATTATTTAAAATCATTTGATTTACAGTTCAAAGGTCTTGATAAAATTTTCTTTGAAGTTTTGTTTGTTTATAGGCTTTACACAATGTTTCTGAAAAAAAGAATATATTTTTACTATATAACCATACATAGTGTTTGTATCTTGTATCTCACAATAGGGATTTCAGACAGATCAAAATATTAATGATTTTCATTTACTTCAAATGAAAAAGACCAAAATTAATTTCTCAAAATTTACAGATTGGTAACCAAATAAGGCATGGAAGTGTATYGATTTTTTATATATATTGTGCAAGAATAATTAAGAATAATTCATATTTTGAGGTTTCAGAGCATGACATTTGCATTTCAAGAAAATGAACTTTACTAAAATATTTTGGGTTTTTTATTTATGTATTTATTTATGTATTTTACTTATTTTGCAGCCYAAAAAGTAAGGACAAAATTAAAAAATGCAAATAGCAGGACGTTTTGTGTGTTAGATTTACTCCAACAAAACTGAGGACCCACAATGAATTGGTTTGGATAATTACATGCTCACACCACTGCAACCAGCAGACTACCTTTATACTGTGACCTCTAAGCAGTGATAGTCCCTCTGTGTACTCCACACATCCCAGTAAAGTGATGAGTTGTCCTGTTCTTACACATTCATTCAAGGTTGCCTTGGCAACCACTTGATAAAATGGTTCCATAATGTCTGTCCAGCTTTTTTCACTACAGCATGAGTTTAGAGATTAGACAATTTCAAAAGATGGCTTTTCCCCCTTGGGCCTGCAGTCTCAGTATAAATTTCTTCCTGTCTCAGTAAACTTGCRAGTTTACTTGCTAACAAATCTATGTGTTTATGGTGTTATTTCCCATATATGTAWGCAGACATTGATTCAACTCCTCTGTATTCCACTGAATGCATTTACTAAATACTTATTTTTAATGTAGCTTTCTCAAAATTTGTTTGACCATAACTTTCTGTGAACATGGTTGTCTCTGTTAATTCTAAATTCTGCTTGTCCCTAACATTATACCATGTAAAAATATTAAATAAATTTTAAGGAAGACAGGGATGGTAAAGGCATAGATTTATCTTATTCTAAATTGGTATAGTAATATTATTAAGTAATATAATTTAATATTAATTTGATATACTGACTTACAGGAGACAGATTTCAAAGACTGTTTTGTGATGCAATGCCTGAAACTGGCAGCTGAAGAGAGGAGAAAGATAGAAACTGTATTATTGTCATCAGTGAAGTGCAATCAGCGAGTCAATCAGTGTCATCTGTGAGTTCAAACAAAAGTAGAGACRGGACATAGGTCATGGAACCTGGAACACTGAGAAATGTAATTGGAGGTTGTACCTYCTAGGACACCAGATAGTCCATTTTGAGGTTTTCTTCTTTAAGGTTTCTGTGGTTGCTGATGAAGATCCAATTCACACTGCAGGTTTAGTAGCAYAGGAGTCTATCATCAGCCACAAGAGAAATTCACTGAAAAACCTCCCAAATGTGCTGCTTCTATTTTTACACCATGTTCATGCTTTCAAATACTTCTATATTCATGGAGGTTAAAACCTTGCAAACAAAATTATTCTAGCCTGTCACAGACCTGCTTGATCAGTCAGGAAAATCCAACAGTGCCTRCAGACTGACCCAGAGTAAATTTCAGAGTTGGCATCCAGCAGCTGTTTCCTTGAGATCTGGCATAACTGCTTCAGTTCTCAGAGAAAATGGGATTATTCAGGGTGAGGATGAGGGGATCCTTAGAAAAGTAAGTCTATATGGGAAAAAGTAAAATTTCATGTACTTCCTATSGACAGTAAGAGAAGTATTTGCAGTCGCTGTTTTTGTGAACTGTTTCTTTCAGTAGTGAATCAGTCATAAAATTTCTATGGCAAATTATTTTGATCACATTATTTTAAAGTACTTTCATTTTCACTTCTTGTGACCTGCATGAATCACCCTTGTTATTATGTTCAGTCATCTTTTAAGTACCACTTACACAATTTTCTTCATCCTCCCTGATAAAATGAGGGGAAAAAAGATAATTGAAAAACATGAATTCTGCACATAAAAGCAGGTATCACAGAAAAAAAAAAAAATTCTTTTATAACTCAGGGTCTTGGACACTATTTTTAGCATGTAATTTTGAACTCTAAGAATATCTCAATCAAAGTAATTTGAGGTCAGTTTGTCAGCACTGAAAACATTGTGTCATGGGCCTGTGAAGGTAGAGCTGGAACATTTAAAAAGAGAAGAGAAAAAATGTCTTTTTCTCCTCACTCATTTTTTGTTTAAAAGAGACTGCTAACTCTGTGTAGTAGTGAAAATTAGAGAAGTAGTATTAAAAGCTTGGATTGCAGCCTTCCGAATTTTGAGCTTGTTTACTGCATATGGATGTGGGAGATTTTTTCTTATTCATGTGCCTTGATAATTACATATTCCTTTCTGCTCTAAAGTCAGAAAGGCTCACCAGAATTAATGATTTTACTCTCTGAATTCTCAAAAAAAAWAATACAGTTACATATTTTATTTAAAACAGAAAGGGACCAAGGTCTTGCTATTTTGCATCACAGAGCAAAATAAAAAGTATTAAGCAACTTCTTTCATAGTAATTTAACTTTTCATTCCTAAAGTCATAATTCACTTAAGYCCCAGAGCAGCTTAAATGGCCATTGTCACAACAGGCATAGTTTTGCCTTCTACAAATTATAGTTCTATATTTAGTACTCAATTGTTTTAGCAAATTAGTAAAGTGTTCACTGTCCTTATTTTTTGCCTTTTTATTTTTGACATGCTAATTTATTACAATTTTATTTTCTTTTTTTTGACAAGGACAAGCTAATTTGCAGCCTCCTTTTTGCAAACAAAAACAAAGCTCCAGGGATGTATTTTATATTATTATTTTAATGCCCCAGTAATCATTTGACAGGTTGTAATGTGGGAGTTAAGAAATGCTGAGGCTGACAAATTCTGCTATAAAATTAAATGTGTAAGAAATTTCAGTGTCTGGTTTGTAAAGAGAGAAGGATACAGTCTTGAAATAGACTAGGTGAAGCTACACCCACTCAAGTGCACTAATATGGTGCAGCACCCTGAGGAGGCACTCATTTGTCTGTGCTGAAATAAGATAAAAACTAATTTAAGAGCAAGGACTAGAAGAACCAAAGCTTACATTAAAGGTTCCAGTAACCTGAACAAAAGACACACGAGAGCTTGAATTTCAGTGTTTTGACCTGAGATAGTAGATCAGTTCAAAACTTTATGCAGCATGCCGCTTATCCCAGCCTCAATCTCTGCAGCTGCTGCAGAACCTAACACTGCTGTGTTTTTTGATTTTAGAACTGGGTCAATGTGCAGCATTCTCTGTTGCATTGCACAGACATGTTCTACCTTCATTTTCTTAGATCTCCTAGAAAATCTAAAGAAAAAGAGACTTTCAAAGACAAAACTAGTGCCTTATTTAAAAAAAATATATATAATTGTAGATTCTACTTACCCATCCTTTCCACAGATAGAATTAGTACTTTTAAGTTGTTTTCTTAAACATCTAGAGAAAATGTTTCAGGCTTAAATTTTCTAGCATTACACGTGCACAGAGCAATTTTTGACATTACCAGTTGTAATAAAAATTAATTTTAGTCATGCTAGAAGGTGAACTAATAAACTTCTGAGGTTATTTCTAACAGTGCACTTCTATGATTATATGAATTTGAAAAAATCTGAAAAACTCAGAAGSCTTTGATCTTGAAAAGATTAAGATAAAAATTATATATGCAATGCTTTGAGATCTGAATAGATAAGAGATCTGATTTGGAAAATAAAAAGCAGTTATCTACTGTTTATTGTAAGAAAACAATTTTTGTGTCTGTGTAGCAATTCAACAATCTCTGAATTATGTATACTACACAGAGTTTTCCTTTTAACAAGAAAGACATCTGGTTCTGCTGATTTAATCTTGAAATATTTCACAGTAGTCTTTGTTATGACAACCAAAGGAAATCCCAGGTCAAAAGTTACTGAGCTGCTTCTTGTGGGGTTGAAATTTTATCTACAAAGACCCATACAAACTATTTTTTTTAATTATTCCAGTTTACTTCCATCATGATAGAAATCTACCAAGACCTTTTAACTCAGTAAATTTTAACATTATCTTTAAGCAGTTATTTAAAGATGAAGTTGTAAAAGAAATTGACTTTAGTTTGAAAATTGGGATATTTCATTAAGAGATGGAAATGCATTTTAAATTAATTTCATCATTAAAAAAATAAAAGGACACTACTTTTGTTAAAGTAAGAGCCATATTCTAGTTAAGTTACTTTATAATGGTAGCAAGAATATACTTTCAGAGTAAACAGGAAGATTCTTGCTAGCAAATCTAGCAACATGTTCACCTACRGGTGACCACCACACCTTCATCTTCTTTTGTATTTTTTTTTCCCTGAGACATCTTCAGCTTTGCTTTCTGTGCAGAATTCTGAACTTCTTTTTTAGTGGGGTCTGATGGAGAAAACCTGTATGCTATGCCATATGAAGCAAGATTTTATAGATATCAGAGTACTACCATGGAAAAGTTAATTACTTCTTCACCAAAATGACAGTTATGACTTGGCAAAGGCATATGAAGTTCCTGCAAATTGTTTGATTTACCCTAGGTTTTCTATGTATTCAAAGTTACTCTTCACATTTCTTGTATAGACAAAGATTTTTTCCTACATAATCACAACAACAGATTTTTTCCTTCCTAAATAGAGCCACGGTCAGAGAAGTTGTTCTTACTCATGGAAAACTTTCACATTTTTCAATTTCCAAGCAATCTTCAGCATAATTTATTTTTGGTTTTGTGCTCACACTTTATTTTCAACTGTAATCCTGAATCCAAATCAGAATATTCTGTGTAAAGCTCTTGGACAGAGCAGCCAGTGTGGCCAACTCTCTAGTTTGGTAGATGGAACCTGAGATGCTTCATCACCCCATCTATGCCACTTAGCTGGCCAAAATTGAGGGACTTTGAAAACTGTACTCCTCAGGTTTCTCTGAAATCAAAACTGGCAAAACCCACTGTCRCAGTAGAATGATCTCAGTTTGCCAAACCGACAATTCTAAAATTGCCTTCTCAATCATTTATTATTTTCAATTTTGCATACTTCCCTGTCAAAGTTAATCTGGTTAAACTAAGTCCTAGCCATGTGTTACTACTTAGTTAACATGGCTATTCCGAAGCAAAGATTTAGCTTTTCTACAAGAGCTGTACTGCGACAGGTCATGAATGAAAGGCAGTCCATAAGATCTAAGAGTAACTCTGCACAATTCTTCCACTAAAGCTATCAGTAAAAGAGATTGCATGAAGAATATAAACCAAGAATAATTTTGAATATGTTATTATAAATAAAGGCTGAGATTCAGATGCAGCTACTTGCTTTAAAACTTGGGAAACCAGATGTAATTAGRTTATATTATCATAAGACCAGTGGAAAAATTCTTTTTCTCTGCCTTGCTAAATCAATAGAATTAGACATAAGAGAAGAAGAAAACAAAACCTCAGAGTCATTAGGTTTYTTATTTTAAACTCTTTTTGATGCCCAGTGTTTCTAATGACCTCTATAAAAATAGCAAGCTACATCTGTCTGATGGTTGATCCACTTGTGGTTATCATTATGTAGAATCAAGTACATRCTCTCCTGTTCTGCCCCTGACATTTTACTCCAATTATTTACCTCTCAGGCTTTCATATTTTTAAGTCCCRGAAAAAACCTGTGGAGTATTCTACTGCCCTTTTGTCAAGCAGTACCTGGTATTTTGGCCTTTTAGAGGCAGTTTTCTGATGGAAGTAAAGGTAATGACATGGAGATCTGTTTATCTTGTTTATTTATAGAGTCTGTGTCCTTCACTTGCTCCACATTAAGTCAATGACACAGGAAACCTCCTTCTTTCAGAAGTCTCAGCTCCAACATCAACAACTGAGTTCTGAAAATTATCTTTAATCGAAACTTCATGGAAAAGAACGACTTCTTCCTCCTTTTGCAAAAATGCACACTGGGAAACTGTGTCAAGGAAGCAATAAATAAATGGCACTTCAGCTGATGTACAGAAGTTACATAAATTTTAAAAAATTTAAATTCATATACAAGATTTCTACCTGACTATTCTCACATGAAAATTATTTTCTCACTACAGAGCCTTACTTTATATGCCAAGAGATCTCAACCAAATAACCTTGCTAGAAGTATTAGAATGAGAACTCTGGAGGAAAAAGCCATGACCAGAATCGAATCACTCAGTCACACTGCTTATGTGGAAAGAGATACTCAGAGGCTTGACTGCGTGAAAAACTGAAATCTTGTTTCACTAAAAGTGCAAAAAGATTTTTTCCTATTGCCTACAGATACCCTTAGTCTTMTAAGGATATGTTCTTCTAAGGATGTGATTATTGCCAATTAATGGGCACTTAGACACCTTTCAGCCTTTGATGTAAGACTAGATTTACTCTGGAATAATATATATATTATAAATTTCTATTTTCACATAAAAAMCATACACAAAATATTTTCCTTGTCCTGATTCTTGATTTCCTTTTTCTTTTAATATTTCACCAGCKAAACACTTTTGTCAGTGTGTCAATCTACATCCATAACAGAAACACTTAGTCATACTTTTTCACCTTATTTTAAATTCTGAATCTCGTATGTCCTCTTTTCTGATTCCTTTTCCAGTACTATATGGAGAAGTTAACACAACACCAGACAAGCTCACATCTGAAGGAGCTCCACAGGTGGTGTTATAAAAGATGTTTATCAAGTTGCCTGCCACCCATGAAGTTTAACTTACTCAAATTCACCTTGCCATTTCCATGCTTGACTGCAGTGATTTAATGACAAGAAGAAAAATTWGGAAGAAAAGGTTTCTTTTTATCTSTACYTCTCCATCACATATATAATGTATTTTCTGCCACCTTTAGTACAGATCTAATTTGATTCATGGGAAGGAAAAAACAACAACAAACCTATCTTCTCTTTTTCTCTTAGATGAAAATATGATCTAAATGGCCTAGAAACTTTAGATATGYGAAGAACTGCTCTTTAATCTATCTTCCCCTAAAAGGTAGCCCTCCTCTTCAGCTCACTGGAGTCAATAGAAAGATTTAGATTGAATCCAGTAGGATTGGGATGAATTTTTCTGAGAGCACACAATGCATCTCAGTTCTCTTGATAGCTCTTCAGTTTGCTGCAGGATTACTGAAAATTCTCTCCTACAAATAAAGATCAAGTCTACACRGCAAACCACTCAATTTCAAAATTGCTTAGGGATTTTTAAATTCAGTGTTGCATATTTGAGATTGTTTGTACTGGAACTTGATAATCACTGAACAAGAAAAATTGCTAAACTCGAATTCAGTTTCTGTAAGCATTACCACATTGAGAAAATGCTAAATTAAGATATTGGGCCATGAAAGCTCTTTGTGGAGGTAGTTGATTTTGCCATACAAAGTGATAGTTCAACAGCTTAAAGTGATTTGATGTCACATTTTTTTCACGTCAAGTCTTCAGAACATTTTGTTTATTCCCAGCTACAATGACCTCGTTTCACTTATTTGTGAGACTAATTAATGGCATAATAGAACCACAGCCATTACCTGCTTGCTATTTCYGTGCAGTGGTAACAGGCTACTTCTCTCTCCTCAAAGTCATATGCCCAAGATGCACTTTACCAGCTCTCTATTTGTCATCCGTCATTACCATCCTGACCAGCACCTGAGAATATATGGGTTGTTTATCCACAGAGCACTCATGTGGAGCAGGGCTATACCACTCCAGAGACACTGAGAACCATGCCTGAGTCTCACTGCCCAACTTGGTTCCATTCAGAAATCCCATTCAGGAACCTGCAGGGCCTCCCACACCCTAAACTGATGTCTGAATTCCTCTTCTTTGAATTAGATGTTGTCTAGTCCATCTCCTCCTCCTTGGAAGACATGTTGTCTTCCAAGGAGGACGAGATGGCAAGGTAGGAAGCATCAATTAAGATGCTTCAGGAGGCACCATAACAGGGACAATCGTCCCTGCCAAAGTGCCAGGAAGCAGCAAGGTTCCATCTAAGGGCATTGTTTACAGAAAGGAAGGGAATGTAGATAATAAAATCAAATAGGAATCTACATCCTAAATGTTTACCTAAAATCTGGAAATTCTGTATGTTAAACAGTCAAATATAAGCCTGGAACTCATGTAAGAATGTTACACTACATGTACTGTGCTAAAATATAGAGAGTGATCCTGCTTTTTCATGATTAATGTTATAGCAGAAAATTCCATTATAAAAGATCAATTTTTATGTTGTTTGCATGCAGGAATTTGCAAATGCACGTAGAAACAATTGTCCTGCATTTATTTTCAGGTTTACTTGGGATCCACTTGGATTTAGAGTCACATCTTCCAGTGAGTTAAACAATCACTAAACTAAGCCGTTCCTACAATATGTTTCTAGCTGGAAATTAATCTAGTTTCCAGGATGACTTCACAAAACCAGTTCTACAAATCTCTTCTCAAACTTCGTATCGTTGAGACATCCCTGACTGTTTTTACCTTTACGGTAAATCTCTCCATTATCCTAATAAGAAGAAAAATGTCATGTGCTTTTGCTTTCTTTTTTTCTTTTTAGCAAGAGATAGCTGTTGATTAAAATTTTGTCTTATCTCTATTCCTTTACAGAAAAAAGTATGTACTCTGAAGATACTAAACTCATACCTCAAGGCTAATTTTTTTAGGCCATTTTTCTAAGCCTAGCTTTTGAAAAAGAAAAKATTTCTCCCACAACATTATGTATAGCCTTTTAAATAACAATTATAGGGAAAAAATCCTGATTTCTCCTAGCTGATCTCCATTTGTCTGTAGTATAAAACATGCAGTTCAATTAACTGGATGGTATTGTCTGTACCAGCTTTATGTCAGATTTTAAAAGGAAATAAAAATAAAACAATTTAAAAGATGTAAAACTCTTCCACAGGGAGTCATACTAAGAATTTTCTTAAAATTATGTAACATTTCATAAATCATGTATGTAGAAACATTAAAAGGCAAAACCTACCCCATACAGATGACAAAACAATTTTATCTCTGTCCTTTGGAGGTCTGAATTGTGTATACCCTAACAAATATACATATTTAGTTCCACTAGAAGACAATTGCTCTTACCTCATTGTAGAATATGAAGCATTTGATTGCCATGTATACCCGAAGCATAGTGGTAATCTGTGAAAAAATGTRTCCTTTGCAAATTTAAAGCATCCTAAAAATTCCTCTTACAGAAACATCAGTGATTCTTGACATAGATGTGGAGGAAGAAATTTCCCACATAAAATGGTTGTCAAAATAACATCTTGATCTCTTCCTCTATATATTTGAACCACAGCAAAAAGGTTAAGATTTACTTTAAGACACGGTAACTTTTAAGCAAATTGGAAAAGCACAGTTTTCCTGCTTTCAAGAATAAATTTWAAAAAAAGCCCGAAAAACTCAACCCAGTCCAGATTTCCCTCTATAAGAAAACACAGAAAGGAACAAGGTACTCAAAAGGATTTTTTAGTACAATTGCAATACACCAAACCAATATACACTCTTTAATTTTCCTTTTCCTAATAAGTAGACATATGAAAATGAAATGTAGTTTTCATCTCCATTTGACACAAAAGTGTCCTTTCCTACTACTTGTATACCTGACCTCAATTCATCCACTGATAGAACATCAAACCTTTTCATCTGTTCACACCTTGTTAACATCACCACAATCTTGCGCCAATCTACCTCTCTCTGTCCCAGAACAGCTAGACTGGGATGGCAGTGGACCTCAGTCACCTCCTGATTCACAACATAAAGTGAAAAACCTCTAAAAAAAGCCCCTAACTCATGTTTTGTCCTTGAGTAAAAACGAGAGTTTATAATGTGCTCTTTTCTTAGATCATATTAACATTTCCACCTTACCCTTCAAAAAACAGCCATTTTCTCAGAAGTCATTGCTGCATGTAACTGGGTGCAGGACCATAATATCTATCCCTGTCTAAAGGATATTGCTTTTACTTATTCAGTCATTAAAAACAAAGTTCCAAACTCTTGCCAGAGCTATCAAACCTTTCAACAAAACTATTACGATGTAAAAATATTATATACTCTGAATTCTATCAACAAGAATTCTGTTCATGATACCCGAGGCAGTTTCCAAAATGTTTTTTTTTTGTCYTGTATGCTATGTACTGACATAACATCTCTTAAAGCTAAATCAAGGAGCYTTTGATTCTACTTAAGACATCCACTAACACAAAAGTTATGTCTCTCTTGACACCCTCTACAAATGTGTTCTCACAGAAAGACTCAGACATGGTTAATTCTCCAATATTAATTGTTTTCCCCATTTCCTTCCTCCCTATCTTGTTTCAGTRAGAAACAAGCTTTCACTGTTTCTTATCTTCCTCAGCCAGAGCAAAAAAAGCACATCTCTGATTTCCACYGGTTTTCTCTACCAATCTTTTCTCTGGGAGACCCTGCTGGGTTTCTACTGATGGCTAATTTCTCACAGAATTTACTATCTATAAAAAAGTAAAAAAGAAAAATTGATATGAATTTTATAATTTTTAAAAGCCTAGGGAAACATTCATTAACCAAATATTTTACATATTTTTTCGTTAAAAATAATTGCATATACYTCAAGTCTTCCTAGCTCACATACATGTACAAATATAAAATCTTTTATTTAAGGAAATGCCTCTTACTATCTCTCTTGCCTAAGTACTTCCTTGAAGGAACTTATAAAAAAAGCTGTGGTTATGTATCAATTCTTTAAGTTCAACTGGCGAATTTTTTATTTTAAAATTACAATCTAAATTGCAAGTATGATCTGAAAAGAACAGAAAGAGCATTTAAAAAAGAAGTAAAGTTATCAGTATATGGCCAGCTGTGTTCTAAAAATTTAATTTTCAAACATGAATCATTCACAAATGAACATCTAAGAAGACCTTTTCTACAATATACCAGAACAGTTCAGCATTGCCATGAGCCATGTAGAAATGGAAAGAGATAAGCAAAAGACTCTGACAGACAGCTGTAACAGAAAGATTAAAAATGCTCATCAAATATAAAGTTCAAGTGGAGTGCAGACTTTGCTATAACAAATCTGCGCTTATAAACCTTTGCATTTTGCTTACATCTAGAGAGCCTTGCTGTTTACTTCCTTGAATGTTTCTCATTTTATTAGGAAAGTTTTTCAGAGTCTGAGGTGCTTTGTGATTAATTTTGAGATGAAACTCAAAATGTCATTTTTTTTATCTATGGGAATTCTAATAATTTGGTTCCTACCTTTTTTAAAGGTTACTTCCCACTTAGTGTTTTTGATGGTAAATAAAGATGAATTCTGAATGTTCAAAAGAAASTTCAGACTTCTCTCCTGTTACTATGAGGGAAGAGCTTGGAAGGAAAAAAACCATTTTGTTCATTAGGAAAAAAAAGTTTTATTCCAAACTTCATATATGTCATAGAAACTCCTTAGGACCACTCCAGCTATAAACGTTGGAAGGAATTTGAAATRTACTGGTTTTTTATGCTGAGTCTTCCTGAGCATTATATGGCTCTATTTAAATCCAGAAATACTACTTTTTTAGGAGAAATTCTATAATAGGCAAATGGAAAGTTATTGTCATATACATTTCACAATACTGTTATGTAAAATATTTGGTGTGATCTCTGAAAAGTCTTCCCACACATTCTTACAGTACACATAGATGATGTGAGAGGCAAAGAAAGAGAGCCTACAGCTCTCAGAATTTTTCAGCTTTTCAGAAATTCAGAARCTCAACACACTGTGCAGTGGCATTTGGATGGAGTGCTTGAAATTATTAAAACAAAGACCATAATAGGAATCAATTGTTTCTTCATTATCATGGCAAAATAAGTCACACAAGCAGAAGTGATCACATTTTGGGTGTTTTARATGCTGTGAATTTTGTATTTCTCTACATATAATGCATTGTATATATAYACAGGGGTTTATGCAGGTTTATCTCTCCTGTGAACTAGATCATATCCCTTTATGATATGCTTAACTATGATACTTTATGATACTTTGAGTATGCATACATACTAATATATAATTTTAAGAAAACTAGCATTTCTTTTTTCTTTCACTTAGACTACATACTGTCCTTTTCTAAAGACAGAATTCTCTGTTCTCATTTTGCTCATTTTTTCTCTGCCTATTCCTGCCTTCACTTTGAATTCTAGGTGGTGTCCTCTGTAGCCTCTTCATGCTATGCTAATTTGAAGTCTGAGCTCCAAGTACTTTTCATCTTTCCATTTACCATCTGCAGTCTTCTTCATCTGGGGCAGCCCCTCAGTTTTACCAYGTTCCTGAAAGCCATGTGGAATCATCACTGAGGATGAGATCCAGCAACAGATTGACACCTACATCCAGATGAATGTGCAAGACATATCTATCTCAGAATTCTAATCCATTAAAATAGAGTCAACACTGAATATGGAGTCTGGAAAGTTGCTCTGTTAATCAATCACTAGTTCAGGGTAATCCAAATAACTGTCTAGGCTCAGCTGAATGTATTCCTCATGACCTTTCACTGGTTGCCTTACTGGTGATCTCTGAATCTATCCTGGTTGGCTCTTCTTCAGGAAGGGGTCACATAGGTTTTATGACCTCTCTTCCAGCTCTRTGTATTTATCCTGGGTAATGACAAATTGCCTCAAATGGTACCAGATGTCTGTGTTTTGACAACTGAACCAAGACAGATCTTAGGGATGTGAAATGAAGTTTACAAATCTTTTAAAGTTAAAGTCGAGAAACATAAAAAATAGATGTTTTAATCCAGACTTGTCTTGCTCTTTCATACATAATGTCTCCTATTTCCTAGGGGGTCCAAATGATTTTTCCAATTTCATATTTTACTAACAAATGCCTTAGTTCCTAATGTGTTAAAAATATTCCTTATAAAAGAAATCAGTAAAGGTACGAAAAAAAAGGAGGAGGATTAGACACTTCATGGGATTAGAGACAGGAAAACAGATAAAACTTTGTGAGAATTCAKGTTGCGTTGTTACATAAAGCACAACTTAAAGTGAACATGGAGAAAAGTCTGCTGCTGGCAAGCCCAGATGAAAAAGATATTTGGGAAAATTGTTCACAAGGAAAGGAATAAATTGAGAAGTAGTTAAGATTTAAGCTAAYTTTGGTTCATAAAACAACAAAAATGGAATGTATTTCTGAGATCTATTGCTTAATTATAAACAGWTTTTTTTATTCTGAATTTGCTTTTTTGYTTTCAATTATTTATTGTTGTCATATTTAAAAATRTACTGACACAATTTTGAAATAAGGTCAAGATAGTTTCAAATAGATATGTTACATTTAAAAATTATTTGAAGCAATTAAAATGTAATATCATATATGCATTTATATATGCATATTATTATTTGCAATATCATATATGTTGTCATAGAAATARTGTGAACACTTGCCCAACAGAAATGTAGGATAGGTTTCCACAAATATTCTTACAGTAAAGTTGACTTTATGTTCTATACTTGCGGAGAAAAAAGCAGCTGATAGATCTCCATCTCTTAAATATTTTCTCTGACTCTTCATTTCCTTCTTGTAGCTTTCATCCATTTTATCTCTGGTCTACCAAGACACTTCAAAAACAACCTAATTCCTCTAAACTCTAGAGCTCTTCACTCAGTAAATTCATAATCTSAATAATTCTTGAAACA
Organism: Cardinalis cardinalis; assembly: GCA_014549065.1. NCBI lineage: Eukaryota > Metazoa > Chordata > Aves > Passeriformes > Cardinalidae > Cardinalis > Cardinalis cardinalis. The sequence continues at coordinate 278,878 of JACDOX010000007.1, forward strand.
ACCTAACGTTGTCTGAATCTCTGTATTAACTCATCACTGGGCTCAGTACTGAGGAACTTCATTTTTATTGTAAAACAGATGAGGATAGCATGCTCTTTAGGGAAAAGCAGCTCAGGGCTCCCAGACTGCTCTACTGCAGGCCGGGTCACCACAAGAGATGTTCCTTCCAAGAAAGCATAAACCTTACAGTGGCCATGTCAGTCCCAAGGTCTACCTTTTGCTTATTTTCACTTCCAATCAGAATAAACTCAAATTTTAAAGTTGTTGAAATGAAATTCCTTTCCTTTAGTAATACATGTTGATGGACCTTTACTTCTTGGAAAACGTTAAAAATTATTGCTAGGTACACCAACTACAATTACCAAATCTTCATTTTTTCCTCTTCCAATGTAATTTTGCTTTTCAAACTGTGTATTCTTTTGGCCAGGCTCACCCAATATTTTGACAACCTTTACGTTATTATATATCATAAAGACACATAGATAAACAAATACTATTGAATTACTTCCTACTGTTCTGCCTTGAGATGCTTTCTTCCTTTCAGTAATTKCCTCTTAAAGAAAGCAAAAGGAAATTGTTCTAATGCATAAGAAAAGTATTCAAAAATCATGCACTAAGGGATTGAGAAAATTAGAGACACAGTGGATGTACAGCTGGTTATAAAAAATTCAGTCCCTTTCTTTTACACTACAGATATCCTAACAAGTATTAATTAAATTTCTTGTAATCTTGCTGTTGAACAWAGAAATGTTTGCAGTATGTGCTGCAATTTCAAACATTTCAAATGTAATAAGAGCCAAATGGGATTAAAAAAGAAAATTTCAGCAATGAGACAGCAATAATCAGGAGCCTATTGTTACATACCAAAAACTTCGATGAAAAAAACAAGAACAGTGTTCACTTTCTGCATCACAGGCTCAAAGTTACCAAATATTCACCGGGCCACCTCTTTGATCATTCTTCTCATGCCATTCCTCTTATATAATTTGAAGGGCCACGGGAGGAAGAGAAGCTATAAAAATAGTGTCCAACTAAACTAAAGTATAGTTTAAGAAAGTTGTGGACATTCCAATGTGAAATGTAAAATGGTGAAAGCAAAAACTGATTTGGTTTCTGGCTCTAGATCTGACTTAGTGTGTAATCATGAATAAATATTTTGCTACTCCTTCAACTTGATGACAACATTTTTTTAAAAGAAAATGCAACTTTACTGTCACAACACTGAGATCTCAGGACAACGTTGTAAAAAAATCAGAATAAAAGAAAATTTGACACAATATGTATTACTACCCTAACATCATATTAACAGTAAGTGTATGTATAAATATATATATAATATCTAACATGAACATTTTAGTATTCAGCTCTAGAACTGGTAGAAATACCCCTACGGTGTATGATGTTAGAGTAATGCTCTGATTTGCTCATACAATTAAAGATACTACCTTCCCAGGTGATGTACTACAAAGTTGATGAATCTCTCTCCAAAACCTCTTTCTTTTGCCCCTTTTGTACCTGGAATAGGGGCTTATATTTTCTCTACTTGCTAACATGTTAAAAAAAAAAAGGCATTTTAAAAATGTATAAGCTTGTCCTTGTCATTTTAAAACCAAATGAGTTAGCCATACAGGYGAAACACAAGATTATTTTTACATTAATTTTTTCACAGTAATGCAGGTGTCAATAGGAGATATTCAAGAACTTTCTGGACACAATCCTGTCCCATGTGCTCTAGGATGAACCTGCTTAAGCAAGGAGGTTGGAGTGGATCACCCAGTRTGGTTCTTTCCAATCTGACCCATTCTGTGATTCTGTGATATCAAACAGCTACATTTCAACAACCAGCTCTTTCACAAACCAGTGATGTAGTAAATACCCTTAAAGGAAAGTAAAATTTAGTCATTATCTACACTCTAACAGATGTAGGTGGACTCCTTTAGTCAGTTCAACAAAGGATAGAAAAATGGGATCATAGGAAAGAAAAATTTAGAGGAGAACTAAACATATCTGATATATCTGGAAAAAACCTTAACCTAAATAATCTAAATTACTACAGAAGCCTTTGAAAATATTAACTGTGGCATTTCTTTATGTACAAGTTTTTTGAACTCTCACCTACACTTTCATTTGCTGTAGTACATTGACAATTTAGAACATTTTCAGAAGAAAAAGTATATAGGAGAGGGAGATACATATTTAATAAATGTTATTCAASGTTTATAAGAATATGAAAGCAAGACTTGGAAGTTCAAGAACAAACTATTCCACCAAGTACGAAGTGTAGTACAGAAAGCAATTCTGCACTGAAGTATTTCTGTAARCAGCTGTGCTGAAGAACAAAGAAGAGACCGTATACAAGGGTCACWATAACAGAATTACATTAGTTTAGAAGTATGATGATGACCTAACTTCGGATTTTTTCCTCTGATGTTTTCTTTCCTATCAGTATGTGGCCATGGCAAGGTGTATTTCTTTATGTTTGTACAATTATAAAATACACTGAGTTAGAAGGTACCGGGATCATTAAGTTCAACTCCTGACCCTGCACAGAACACCTCAAGAATCACACTATATGCCTGAGAGATTACTAGGTCATACTCCCCCCCCACAAAAAATGAATATTAAAAGCTTAGGTAGAATTAAATGTTCTTTTGGCACATAGTTTTCGTGCTGATCTTGTATGTTTGACAGAAGCATACACTGAGTTTCAAAGACAAGAAGAACAAAGAAAATATTAATGTGGCCCAAATTCACCAAGGACTTGCAGAAAATTCATATGCCTATATTGGAAAGTGTAATCTTCAAAATCCTCTCCTAACTCCTAGTTACTAAAGGATAAAGGGCTTCTTTTAAACACCAAATTCCCAAATACTTAGAGGAAGCTCAAATGCTTTGAACAGTCCCACACTGCCAGTGTTGCTACCCTTACCTGCTGCCGTTTTGAGCATTGTCTCAGCCYTCAGGGAAGTCACAATCCATATTGCAGGCTGGAAAAGGTACTGAACACACCCATATACCAGCAAACATAGAACTGCTACTGGTGGGAGAATATTTTCCACAAAAATATCCCTCCCTTTTTTACTGWCAGTCCCGGTGCTCAGAAATCTCCACAAGATTTCTTTACTTCTTTACAATTTTTCTCTCTTCTSACCCTTCCTTCCTCCATCTTTAGTTACTCTCACTGTGTTTCACAGGCTATAAATAAAACTTTAACGTTCCTTTAGAAGGAATGCACCATATCAGCTATTTTCCCTTTCATRATACTTCTACTTGTCCACAGGTGTCCAAAGTCTCCTTTTTCTCTTTTAATGATTTTACTGATGTATTTCTAGTTAAGCAAAGATCAATTGCTCCCRTCTTAGACTTAGCTCCTGTTTATTCCATTTGAGATCTTTATCTCTACAGAGGTGAGATATGCCTGAAATCTCCCTTAATGTTTGTTATTTATCGTGTGTCAGCTATATTCGAAGACACAGTTGAGCTTATGCAGGATACCAGCATTGCATATGGAGGTACAGCTGGAGGACCRAGTTTTCAGGGGAAGCTGTGTTAACCTACAGTAATAATAAATACATGGAAGTTTGAACAAAAAGGAAACCTGACTTTTTTCAAC
>JACDOX010000007.1:282736-312782 GCA_014549065.1 Cardinalis cardinalis
AGAAAAGATGCCAAACTTTAAATCAATATGTGACTCCAGTTCTGAGATAAGGTTGCTTAAACACATATTCACACTTAAGAAACTAAAGACATGCATTAAAAGACATTTAATTACTTTGATTCTGTTTAATATGTAAGCTAGAGTTGTATTTTCCCTTGCATACAGTAAATGAGGCAAAGAATTATTTCTGCATTTCAAATAGTCTTGCTACAGTTACTGTTTTAAAACTAGCAAATTTTAGTGGTTTGGAACATAAAATTCTGTTCTAAACTACAAAAAATCCTGACAATTTTTAAAATGTCATTATTTTCAAATACAATATTAAACCACATCTGCAATAGACAACACTTTAGAAATCTTGTTATTTACTCAGTAGTTTAATAACCTATTAGTATTTCCAGAGTTTGAAATATGTGAAAGTGATTATCAATCAAAACAGATAGAACTACTTTCAGGATTTGACAATTTTACTCTCTGCAAAGAAAACTGCTATCTAAAATAGTCTGAATAGAAACCTGCTCAGTTTTTGTGTTATATTTATTTGCGTTGTTGTTTCATCCAGCTGTATATTTGGGAGGTTCATTTCAGCAGTATTGTAAAGAGATCTCTTCACAGAAAAAAAAAAAAAAAAACCTCAAGAAGAGTTGGAAAAATAAATCTGGACCTGTTGCAAAAGTAGTCTTACCATTACACAGTCATGATACACCTGTGACAAAAGCCTTGTCTCAATTTTTTACTTTATTTTACTTCACATAAAAAGACATAGGGTGTCAGGAGAAAATCTAGCACTTTCTAAATGGAATTCAAGTTCTCAACAATGAAAGTAACTTTAAAGAATCACAGGTCTATTTCTTGTTTTAATCCCACAATCCATTTCAGTCAATTCAAACCACAGAGTTAGAATACTTCTTTAATCAAAATAAACACGCAATCAGTTTAGAAACATGGTTGCTGGCTACCATGACACCAAGGGAGATGTATATGGTGGGGAAGCAGAGCCAGAACAAGCTGTACACAAAACGCTGCTGAAATCAGAATATTGACTTGCACTCCCAACGGCACAGCAGGGAGAACATCATTGCTGAACAGACTTGCTATTAATTCTGTTGCCTACATAGGTCATGGCTGCTAAATTAACTGTCTTTAGTGATATATTAAGTTCTCTAGGTTTGTGACAGATTTCGTTCCTCATCTGTTCTGAAGCTGACAGCAGCCATTTCCGCTTCTTCTGCAAATCACACTGAAGCTATAGGCTTTGTGCGTATGACAGTGACTTTAAGCAGTGTTATGGCTGACATAGAGTTCTCAGTTATTAAAAAAACTTATTAAAAGTTATTGAAGTTATTAAATTATACATTAAGTTATTAAAAAAATAAAAAAAAACCAGCATCCATAAGTGACTTATCACACTTCTTGAGAGTGTTGATTGCGTCAATTTAAAGCCCTCTCACTGTACCTTAATAGACCAACTCAAGGTATCTTCATATTGTTATATTATTTCACAGAACCACAGAATTACAGAATGGGTCAGGTTGAAAGGCACTACAGTGGGTTATCTGGTCCAACCTCCCTGCTCAAACAAGGTCATCCCAGATCAAGTGGTACAGATTGCATTCAGATGGTTCTTGAATATCTCCAGTGAGAAAGACTTCACAACCTCTCTTGGCAGTCTGCTCCAGTGCACAGTCACCCACAGAGTAAAGAAGCATTTCCTCATATTTAGGTGTAACATCTGTACATCAGTTTCTGTCCATTCCCTCTTKTTCTGTTGCTTGGAAGAGCCTGGATCCATCCTCTTGGCACTGTCCCTTCAGTGCCCTTCAGATACTTATAGAGACTTAAAAAGTCCCCTCTCAGTCTCTCTTCTCAAAGCTGAACAGGCCCAGCTCTCAGCTTTTCCCCATAAGAGAGATGCCCCAGTGCTTTAATAATGTTTGCCACCCTTTAGTGGATCTGCTTCAGAGGCTCCATGTCTCTCTTGCAGTGAGGAGCCAGAACTGGACACAGCACTCCAATGTGGCTACCAGAGCTTGATGACCCTGTATAGATGAAGCAAAGCAAAGCAAAGCAAAGCACTTCTTTGTTCTTTATATTACCTCAATAAACCTATTCCTTCCACAGAAAAATGAACGCACACACACACACACTCTCACACACACACACACGTAGTGTCCTGAAGCTGGTTTACCTCAATCCGTTCCCACCCATCTACATAAAATAACCAGTTTGTCTTTTCAGTGCCTGCTCAGTAAAAATATCCCAACCTCAAGCAACAATCCCATTTCCACTTGCTATGTCGYTTTCCATACCCAGTTTTTGCTTCAAGGTTTTCATGACCTATGTAGCAAACTTTTAGACAAAAATGTGGTTTTACTTATTTATTTGGGATTAAATGCTAATATTTTTAATATAGGAAGTTACCACTCTTCTTAAAGACAACCAAGAGGAAATTATAACAATCTTCACAAGGAAAAATTGACATAAGCTGTTTTGCCCACCTTTTCTTTTACAGTGTTTGAGTTTGCACAGGAAAAGGGGACTAGATAGTCAATGGRTTAAGAAAAAATATGTTCATGTTTTTTTCTTTCTAGCTCAACTCCCAGCTCATCCACAGGATCCAGTAAAAATCCCTGAGGAACCTACARTCCTCCAGGATTTGCTGATGTTTTCCATAAGAAAAGTGTGAAATATTTACTTTGTCGTAATATAAGGAAACTTTCTGAGAATTCAGCTTTATTGGTTAGTTCAGAACACACCAGAAAAAAAGGAGTGAGTGTTTCTTACCACAGGTAGTGCAAACACATGAGATAATTTAATTATGACTAATAACATCTATTCAAACATTGGTGTCACATAGACTCTCCTCTGGCACTGTAGACAAGATATTGTCTATAGTGACATTGCAAACATAACAGCTAATACAATCATAGAACCCATCATGTTTTAATGATGTTGTGTAGTAATAGATCATTTTCTAATAGTACAAAACTCTCCTTCATGAAAACAAAATAATTCCTCTKAAATCCTAGAAGCTCAGAAACTCCCAAAATCTCATTTTAATATAATAGTTTGAAATAAAAAAAATATTGAAAAGTATTAAATATTCTTAATCTACTTTAGCTTCCAAGAAAGAGTGAAAAAGTAGTGTTGGAGATTTTTCCTCCCAATTTTTTCTCCTAGATATCAACATTTTTTAAATATCAGAAAACTGATCATATTCTATCCTTGATCTCAAAATTTTGAAGAGCAAATGTGGATRAAATAGATGTCAAAGGTCAAAAACTTTCTTTTAGAAGTGAAGCTTCCTAAATAGATGTTTAAAATTATATCTTGACACAAGTCACATTGATCTGATTATTAACACTGATTTTTACTCAGCTTAATGCAATGCTTAGAACACTTGAGAAAAAACAAAAATAAAGAAAAATATTATTATAGTTCTGAGGTTTTCATGTGTAAATAAAGATAAAATTAATAAATTTTAGTACACATTGGAAGCATGCAATACCAGACTTTTTAAAATTATATTGAAAAGAATCCTATTTTTGTAATTGTATTGACACAAAAAAAGACTAGAAAAAGGTTTAGTGGAATAACATAGAGGATGAGAGACCTCCATCCAAAATTCAAATTTATAGTCCCTTAATGCTCTATAGTATTAAAAAAGCATTGTAGAGACTGTGGACTGCATTTAAATTACCTCTCAATACCTCCAGGAATTTGATAAAAGCAAGGGCTCTTAGTCTCTCTTTCACTCTACAGAGTGAAAGCCACCTACAAAGACCTGCTTTCTACACTATACTCTGATGGAATATATGCTTCTTTTGTGCCAGGAATTCCCTCCAACTGGCTTCAAAGCTGGCCCATTCTAAGTGTAACAGGGATGCTAATAGATTTGCAATTTGTTCAAGAATGAAAAKCAAAGTTATACCACAGGCACTGTAAAATTTTTGTTTTAATAACACACTGTCTATACTAGAACTTCTTCAAAAATTAAAAATGAAGAAAAATTTAAAATGTTCCTCACTACAACAAGACATCCTCTTTACAGTGCCATGCTAAGAACTCCATTCATATCTGAATAATCATAAAACATCCTATTTTCTGTGTACTTATTACAGAGTGAAGCATCTTACATAAAGAAAACAAACTAGAGTGAGATAATTCTAAGATAGTTTAATTGCAAGTAATGTAAATTGAACTCAGAATCCTTGTAGGGAGGATTATATTCAAATTCACAAAGTATCATTTAATTCCAGTTTTTAATTTCTCACATCTTCAGAAGAGGTTGGAGGCTTTTGTGTACATTAATAAAGTATAAAGAAAGATCAGTGTGAAAATACTGATCCAGAATATGATGCATCCACATAAATTTATTTGGAAAGGTAAATAYGTACATATTTACCTTTACCTTTGGAAACATATGCATATATATCATAATAATTAAAAAAAATTCTGCCTGAGAATAGTTTTGAGACTGCTTGGATTATCTTTGCTAACTCAATCCTATGAGGATAATAAAAAGCATCTGCTGTTTCAAAAAACACTATCATCGAAGGAGATGGGACACAAAAGAACAACGAATTTTTAATTCCTATCTGCAAGCTGAATTCCTTMTTACTGCCATTTCAGCTGATAAGAGATTTAGCATCATTATGCGAAACATTGTGAAAAACTAAGAAGGGGAGAAAATACCAGTGAAACAGTCGTTTAGTGTTGGAACTTTATCACTGAGATCAGGTGGTCAATTAGCAAAAGTGATTTAATAGCACCTGAGATGAGCTGTGGTAACCTTGACTGTATTTGACAGAGTGGATTAGTTAGAGCCAACATATGAATGTACATTTGAATCTGTGTAATCAGATTGGTTTTGAGAAAAAGGAAAAAATACTGAATGTCTGGATTGAAATGCAGATCCTCCAGGGTTATATAAATGTAGAATCATTTAGGTTGAGAAAAAACTCTTAATATTGTCAAAGAAAACCATTAACCCAACGCTGTCAARCCCACTATTAAACCATGTCCCAAAGTGCCACATCTACACATCTTTTTATTACCTCCAGGGACAGTGACTCCACCACTCCCCAGGCAGCCTGTTCCAATACTTGACAGCCTTTCCACGAAGAACTTTTTCCTAATATCAAATCTAAATCTTCCCTGGTGTAAGTTGAGGCCATTTCCTATTGACATGTCACTAGTTACTTGAGGGAAGAAGGGAAGAGACCACCCCTCCAATCTCTCTACAACTTCCTTCCAGKTAGTTGTAGAGAGCAGTAAGTTCTCTCCTGAGCCTCCTTTCCTCCAAGCTAAACAGCTCCTCAGCTGCTCCTCATAAGGATGAAGTATCCTGGCCTGCTAAATCTGACATTTCTGTGTTATCTTGAAATAGTGGAGAGAATTCTGCTGTCATTTAAATTTTGTCAACTTGRACACATCCTTAATAATGTTTAATAATAAAGAAGTTTATTCAGATATTTCACCTTGGGGACAATAGCTGTAGCTAGAATTTATAATATGCTACTTACTGTAGGTTATTAATGCAGAAGACTTGGTTCTTGGATATATTTACAGTGTCAATAGCAAAGCCACTGAAGAACTTCAGAAAAACACTGTTTTCTTTTGGAAGAGAATTGGTAATGAAATTCATCAGATCTTAATCAGACAGTGAAATTCACCGTAAAACCAAAAAAGATGAGGACCAGAGCAACAACAGTAAGAAATCATCAGTTAGAGCACTGATGTAGAAAGAGGGACATACATAGGCTAGTTTTAAAATTCCTTGGTTTATGTAAAATATGCATCAGTGTCTTGAACCTGTGCTTTCCACTGTCCAACTGGAGTCTCCCCAAGCAGTGKGTGTCTCACATCTTACTGATATGATGTTGTTTTTTCATTATTAATATCAAGTGGAAATAAATGATGAAATATCAAAATGTCTCAGTAAATCCATTTCTGGTTTGCTTGTTTTGTTTGTTTGTTTTTGTAACTGCAGATGATCATGGAGTATCCATCTCTTACAGTGGAGAATGAACGGATTTGGTTTTTTTGGGAGCCTCTTTCACACTTGAGTATATTGGTCAAGAAGAAAAAATAAGAAGCTGCCTTTTATTTCAATACTGACATTTCAATAAAACAGATCTAAAAATGTCTCTGAAAATCCAAAATAAAATGAAAGTAAGTCAATATACTTGTTATCCAGTTACCGTGCAATATCAATCATTACTAGCCATTGAAATAACTCTAAACMCTTTGATGTTGTTTTTCTTGTCCTGAAAATAGTCATGGTTTATTTTGTTCACTTTATTCTACCAGTTCAGTGATAACACGAGATTCTACAGGCATCAAATGAATTCACAGGAAAGTAGAATAAGGACAAAATGCAGTRACTTTGAAGCAATTTCAGCTAAACATGAAAGAAAACGAATGACACATCAAAGCATCAGCTTCAAAGACACTCCCAGGTGGCTCATTTCAGAATACGTGTTACAGAAATTGTACAATAAGGTGTTTGAACTTTTCTATTCAAGAAATTTTTAAAGAATCTTTATCAGGGAAAAAAAATGACTGTGTTGAAGGACAGCTAAAAATCCAAAGTCAATGTATTCCAAATATGTTTGATAAAAGGATGAATAATAGAAGAATATTTTGTCTCCAGCTTTTTTAAGGAAAGGTGGTGTGAAAGAGAAATAACTGTGATACTGCAATTGCATACCAACATTTTAGAGACATGCTGTTTTGATTTCAAAAGAATAAAAGATYATGGATTATGTTTTTTTCTTGGCTTAATTCTTGAAGCCACGTGAGTGTCATTTTGATAAAATTCATAGCTGCAGCATGATATTTGGTGGGAAATAAAATTCCAGAGGCAAAATTTACAGGATAAATGAGCATGACACAAATCACAGTGGAGTTCAATGGATGATCAGATGATTTTTTGTGATGTCTAGAATAATCTACATAGAAGTAACCTATGCAAGCAACTGTATTGACAKACAAGAGGCCTGCAGTGAGATTACAGTGGGTAGCTATGGGCTGAACTTGAGGTAAATTTACAATTTTCCACTAAACTTCTATGAGTCAAAGAAGATTAAACATTTAGGTGAAATATTTGGAAAAATGACACTTTTTTTTAACTGAGTTTACAATTATTAGATACCTAAAATGAAAATAACCATCTAATTTATGATGTTAGCTTCYACTTCTGAAATCCTTGTCCTGATAGAAGGGAATAGGAATTCATCGTGGCAGACAGAACCACCATCCCTATCTTCCCTGTTTTTGCATATAACCTCCAGATWCTGTAAATTTAAGTCTCACTGATTTTCAAAGCAACCTATAGGCAAATAAGTCACTTGGAAATCTGGGGCTTCAGCTTTGCAGCATTGAGATACTTCAGAAGTTTTTGTGTTTGTATATTTCTTGTATGGTGAAAGTGCAGATTTTTGTTGCAGTAGTTCAAAGAGATATAGAGGAGTTAAGAGGTTGTTTAACTTCAGAAGTGGCTTCTGGTTTTCAGCTTGAAATAAGCTTTCCTTCAAAATTTACCTTTACTTTTATCACAAAGTGTTCAAAATACAAATTATATGCTGAAATAAAATGGAACAGATTTGAATATTTCATTTTGCKAATCTGTATAATATTGCAATTTTTCTCCTCATCACAACCAAAGTAAAGACACATGAAAAAATACTATGCTCAGCTTACAAAATTAGAACCTCTTCTACAAAGAAACTACTTTAATCAATTTTTAAATTATTTATGTTGTTATATTTCATGAAACAGAGGTTGCAATTAATCCTTATAAAACAACCAGGAAAGCTAAAGTTAAATCTCTTTCAACATCCCAGGGGAGTTTACATTATTTATTAAGCAATTGCAATTGTCCTCATGGGAAACTAAAATCTTATTCTAAAAATGTATTTTGTTAATCTTTTTTTGTTAAATTTTCACAACAGCAATTGTTATTCTAAATATTTAAGAGTTCTTTCCGGGGGACCCTTTTTCCCTAAATTTAATAACACATGTGGATTGTAATGTTTTTGCCAGCATAAATGTTTCTGCAATAGCCTTATTATGCTCATGGAACTCAGTAAGCTCAATTTAGTTGCTGAAATTAACTTAAACATTTTCCATTATTTGTGTACRTTTCATTAACATCTTAGTAACAGAGCTCATATACATCAACATCAGAAAAGGCATATGAGAAAGTATTAGGTCTGTGGGATACAGCTGTGGGCCATGGTTTTCTTAGCATGCCTATGTAAATCAGGATTAACTCTGCTTAATTACTGGAAAAGACTTTCCAAAACAACTACTGAGATAAACAGCAAGGATTTATTGTTGATGGTGTAATTTGCTTTGTCTTAATTTGAGACAGGATAGACAGTTTTCCAGGTCCACATGGACGTCAGCATACAGCTATAAACCTTATTATTGTCAAAGCAATTCAGGACATATTCATTTAGTCACTGAGATAAAGCAAATTAAAAATCAAATCAATTTTTTGTTGAAAAATCTTGAGGCAGAAAATGATTCAAAGAACTCTAGGATTAAATGAGCAATTATTTTATTCATTAAAAGTCAATAATTTGGAAGTTAAAAAGGAGGTCTTCATATTGCAAGTAAGACATAGCAAATAAAATACTTTTCAAAAAGAGAACATGGGGATAAAATTTTGGGAAGGAATTCTCATTCATTACAACAGATATAACTCAATCTCTCCTGAAATAATCACTGCTTTTTCAGCCTGCTCTTTCCATGCTAAATTGTCAAGAAAAGGTGAATGCCCTCTGTATGTCTCTTCGGGGAACTTTTACAAAATTCCAACAGCACATTCAAGTTCAGTAAAAGGTAATTTGCATCTCTGTCCGTCAGCATGTGCAGGCCTGTTCATCCATTTTAATGAGATTCTTTCTCCTAAAATCTCTTATCAGGACTTTTAGTACATGTGAAGTCAAGTTCAGTTCAAACTAATTCACTGTCCAGTTATCCYTGACACTCTAGATTCATTGCTCAGGTTCTTGATTTGTCCTCTGAACTCTTAACACATGGCATCTCTGGGGAGAGGACTACCAGAACAGAAGCATCAAATATTTTCTAATTTTTCTGTTTATTTTAATTGTAATGTCTAATTTTTCTAACATTTTGAACTTGTAATATCTTGTGAGATATGTGATTAATATCAACAAGAATAAAAKATCATAAAAAATGTGATTTTTTAGATTAAATGTGCCAAAGACACTTTTTTCAAGGGGAGCTCAAAGGACCACCATCATATTGTGTTTATTTTTTGGTTTATTCATTATATCCACAGCAGCTCATTAAGAATTTACTGTTTATAAGCACTCATAATGATACGAGACATTTTTCTCTGCATGAAGTCATGGATTTTCCTCTGTATGAAAACTCTTAATATCAAAAAAAATTACATGTACATAATTTCTTTTATGCTCAAAGCCCTAATATTATAGTATCCATTGTATGACGGGACACTTAAATTGTAATAAAGTATATTAAATTGTACAAGGATGTATTAAATAATTGAGGTCTCCTAGATTGTGTCTGCAGTTTTAAAAACATTTCAAATAGAATTAAAAACTTATTGGAAAGTCTCAGAACACTGATTTCCCAAAATGTTAATGTGTTTTGAAGAGTCTATTTTTCAAGTCAAAGTCATTCTTATCAGTGCTACGTCTGAATATTCCAGCATTCAAGTGCATGAATGTAAAACAGTAGATGAGTCTTTCTCTACAGTCTGTTAAAATGAAATGTGATAAATGCAGCATTATAGATAGGAAATCATAATGTGTGACATTCAGGAAAAGGAATTCACTTGAAAAAATACAAGATTTTTTTTTTCTTTGTTATCTAACTGTGCTTCATTCATTCTTGGGCTGGATGAGATCAGCATGATGGATCACGCATTCAATTAAAAAAAAAGTAATAMAAAAAAAAGTAACACTATTGACAATTTGCACCAGTATGTTAGAAAAAGGTTCAGAAATAGTTGTCGGAATTTTATGGAAATTTATGGTTTTATGGAAAGAGCTGTCCTCACCACTGTTAAGGCTGCAGGAAATGACCAGGTCCCTGCCGTGTTGCTACACTAATGGAGCATGACACGAAAACCTCCGGACTCGGCAGGACAAGTGGCATGACCTAACAGCCAACAGTGTGAGCACTGGAAGGGAGGTAGGGATAGCACCAAACTGATGGGTGGCTATCGGAGCCAAGCCTCACATGTAACTGCAGGGGGTAATTGGAGACCCCCAATTAATTCTACATACGGGAAATTTACCCAGGCAATGATATCGAAACCATCAACACTGGATATAGGTATGGCAAAATGGAGCTGACAGGGAAGAAGCAATTACAGAGAAATTATTTACCTAGGAAAATGTTGGGGCGGAGAAAGTAAGGTGTGAGGGTGGCAAAAAGGAAGTCGAATGTCAAGGAGAGAAGTAGTAAAGGGTGGAAATCCTGTGAGACAACACAGGGGTCCCTATCAAGCAGCCTCACTGTTGCTCCATGCTTCTGGAGCAGTGTTGGCGATGGAGAAACAAAGGGAAGACTGACTGGGTGATCAGAATTTGATTTTATTGTGGAATACAAACGSTTATATACTATTTCAGGGAGACTAGTAATATGTACTGCAATGATTAGGTTAAAATCACACACACAAACTTATGCATATAACAACATCTCTTGCTTGCATATTTTAATGGGATTTTCTTTTTCCGGTAAATCCGTTTGATTTAATCTTGCAATCTAGGTCTAATTATCAAAATTCCGTTTGCTTTTGCCAAGGCATCCTGTTATCAAATCTCTTGTGTTAGCCAGGTCCAAAGTCCGTCATCTGTCTTGTGTCCCTCAACATTCCAACAGAGCAGGGCAATTATTCAGACCTATTTCTCTTGGTATAAAATAGAAGTTGATGTGCTTCTGGTTAGGAGGGCTGGGGTGGAAGAAGGGTGGAATGGAACCAGTCCCTCTGTTAGGGAACACTGTATGGATACATCAAGTATCCTAGTGCCACTATGAGGGTGCTCATTCCAGGCCTGATAGCATTCAAAACATGCAATGTTATATCTGGGTATCATAATAAAACTGCTAAACTCTGAAAAATTACTTACTTGGATCCATCATTCATTGGAAACAGAAAATTTCAGAAACATTTGGTKTAATTTTGATAGTTCCTATGTTCTTGATAAGTAACATTCTAAACCTTTTTTTATGTTAGTTTAATTATGGTGAGTCTTAGATAACTTTGGAATATGACATCCATCAGAYTTCTTCACAGAATATCAATGAACTAAGCAGAGTGGAAGCTGTTTTTTCTTGGTTTGGAGAAATACCAACACTTCAAAAAACYCATTACTAAGAAAATAATCTTCTTTTGGGTGACAAGGAAATAATTTGACATACATAAAAGTTATCAGGGATTTTTTTCTTTAATTCAATGCTGGCAATTCTTAGAAGCCAAAGAAATTAATCAAGAGAGATGTACTGTAATGCTGGGGTTTGGATAACTTTTTTTTTTGGTAAAATATGTAAAATTTATCTAGAATATGTATTTCTTAGAGTAAAATACTTCAGACCCRAATGGCAAATAAGTGTCTCAGAAGATGTATTAAGCCTTCGAATGATATGAAGGAMATAAAAAAAGAAGACTGAGAAGAGAAAGCTTATTTTAGTGGTCGGTAATAGTTCCCAAAAAAACAATCTAGATTCAGTGTTGTAAAGGATTTAAAACAAATAGGATCAGTTTACTCAACCATATAAATTAAGCAAAAATTAATAAATGAATGAGAGGGAAAAAGGCAAGTTTTTGATGGGGAAAATATTACAGGCAGTCTAGGCATTACTCAAAACAGCTGTACTTGTAGTTTTCTCATGTTTTTCTAAGAACAGTGATGCTTCCAAAGGTCCTATAGAAAAACTAAATGCTAATAGACACAAGTAGAAGGTCATACTGGAAAAGAAGTTGTGAAAGAGGGGATATGTTTATATTGAAAAACTAGGCAATAAAGTCACATTGTCAAGGAACATTTATAAAACATGAGCCATGACGGTTTCTAAAAGTATATTATAACATTTGAGGAAAGGAAACACAACATTCTGTGAAGACAGGAAAGAATGAATCTCAAAAATGTGAAAACTCAATAACTTATACTAAAGAARTATGAAAATAAGGAGGGAAAATAAATGAAAGAATCCATAGAAAATTATGAGATCAAACATACATGGGTGTTTTTCAGATCTATCATGGATAGCATAGCCATGGCAGATCTGAAAAAGTAGCATAAAGCATTGACATAATCTTTACATGTTGGGTCATTTGATGCAAAATTTTATCGAAAAATCTTTATTTGACATACAGATCAGACTTACCACAAGCTTTTTTTTTATATTTTTTAATTAACTAAAGTTGAAATGGTAGTAGTCTTATTGCAAGAAAAAATAATGAACTCTGATCAGAGTAAGTGTGAAAGTCATAACAAATATCTTGAGACTGATTGTATGTAATATTTCCTTAATGACCTTCCTAAAACAARCTGGAATGTGTTTAAGAAATCAGATAAAAATTTGTAAGGTAAAATCAATAAAGTGTGTGAGTTGTATTTACTATTGAACATTTGGATAACCTTGAAGACAGAACAATGGAAATTARGTCAAACTTATCAGTGTAACTTGTAAAAGTTGGATTGTAATGAGACTTAGTAGTACTTTTCTCCAGCACCCTCAGCACATATATTGATGATCCAAAGGCTTGCCTAATTTCTGAGCACACCAAGTTTAACTTTTACGCTTTACCTACAGTTTTGTAGGACTGAGCTAGGTGACCCAGGAAATCGGCCTGTTGTTTGGTTTAGCTCRAAGACAGATGCAAGAATTTTTCACTTCAGTGAATGCTGTAGTTTAATTACAAGCTTTCATTTAATTTGGTTTAAATTTTGTACTTAGTAATTAAATTATATACTGCCCTGCTCCTGACAAAGAAATTTTTTCTATATCCTGTCTTGTTTACCTAACTTTTAAAGAAAATTATCCCAGTTTTTCCATATCAAAGTTTTACTGCTTCTACAGGYTTTTCATCATCTTTCTTAATTACTCAATATCTGGGTTATCCTCCAATCCTCCAACTTTGATATTACTATCAAATAAACTGTAAAATGTGAATCACCTGTCTTTAGGTCATATTTACATTTATTTCATAGTCTTCTGACAAACTTTGATTTATCTACAAGATGGGAAGTTTAGGTAGCTTGCAAGTGTGGGGGGAAAAACCAAAAAGCCCCAATCCAAACCTTTTTTTTTTTTATAAAGTTGCTAGAGTTGCTATGTTGTGGCAGGATTTACTCAAAAAAAGATAAATTGATAAAGAATTTGATTGTGTTCATTTTTTTTTCTTGTCAATTGAATGCCATTTTACTGAGTAAGATATCAAGTGGTTTTATACCTAACCATAAGGTAAAACAAATCAATCTGAAAGTAATGAATTAAATTAATTAAATGCACCAATTGAGTGAGATTTATTGTCACCAAAATAAGGAATCACGTATACACTTTTTTTGGCCTTCATTTCCTACCCAGACACCTGCTGGAAAGAGCTTTTGTAACCATTTGTGATTTTTTTTCCTTCATAACCTAATTGTCTCTTTCCTTTARTGATCTTTTCTTAAAATTACTGTTGCAAGCAACAGTGACAGCATGTGATCAGCACTTTACACTCTGATCATCACAGCTTGTCAACTGTTTTACATAAGTTAAAAGTGTGTTCTTCCTTTTTTAACTGCAGTGATAGATATGAAGACCAGTCACTTTTTTTTCCCTATTTTGACGACCCTTGTAAATCAAACTAAAACAGAACTTGTTAAAGTATTGTTGCTGTCTTCACAACCACTGTGAAATTCTAGCATCTATGTTGAAAAAAGTTACCAGAGTTTGTTCTTTCCAGGAGGGGCACATTCCGGGTGACTGGAATTCACGCTGATGTGCTGGGCAAACTTCGTTGGCTGATGCCTGTCCAGTTTCTCTCTCACTCAAAAGGAAGGTGGGATAAAATGAAGCAAAGCTAAAGACAGGGAGATCATTTAATGTTTACTGTCAAAACAGAGTCAACTTGGTGAAAATCAATGTAATTTATTGCTGATTAAAATGCATTTATACAGTGAGAAACAAGACCAAATCCAAGAACAGATTCTTTCCACTTCTCATATTCAGCTTCTCTACTCCATGCCTGACTCTCTCTGATCCCCGTCTGACAGGCTCATGAGGAGCTGTGGACTTGTGATCATTCCATAATATCTTCTCTTTGCCACTATTCCTTCTCTYGCTTCTCCAACATGGATTCTTTCAGCATAAACCTGTTCCCATGTGGTCTCTCCAAGGGCTGCAGGGCAACCTCTGCTCCAACACATGGAGCACCTCCTTTCCYGCTTTCTTCACTCACCTTGGCATTTGCAGGATCGTTTCTCACATTTTTTCTTCACATCTCTCATTGCTTCATGGTTTTCTTMAATATCTTTCCTCAGATGTATCACCACTCTGGCTGAATGGCTCAGCTGTCCCTGAGGTGTTCATTTTGGAGCCAGCTGAAACCAGTGCTTCATAGGGGTGACCCTGCAGCTCTTGGGCACCTGCATCCTACAGACTTGAAATGGCACTTTCAAAAATGGAAGTTTAATTGATAAAATAGTTATTTGTGTTTAGACCTTTGAGGAAACTGTGGCTTYCTTAATCTTATTAAGAGTAGATGGCATTCCAGTTCTTTTCTATAGCCATTGGAATATAGTTAAGAATTTCTAAGTTAAGAGCTTCAAGGAAGTTCCTTAATATTCTGTTACAAGTCTTTATATTTCAGGCATCCATCTTCACTTTCAYGACAGCTTTTGAAAAATTCAAGTCTTAAATTTTTATGTCTCCTTAAATCCATGTCAATGTTGAAAATGGATGTGAAAACATAGGGACACTGTTAAAAAATTATTTTGCACAGTGACACTTTTACAACAGTTCTATTAAAGAAGRAAGGAAAAACATAATCAAATTGAGGGGCCTGGTAACTAATGAAGTACATTGTATAGAGGCATGTATGTAGAAACACATGGAAATGTGTGTTTCAGTTTTCCATGTTTCCAAGTCTATTAGGCATGCATCAACAGAAACTGTCATCAGCCAATCCACCCTTACAAGATGTGGTTGAAGTGAAACAGAAACATCAGTTCAGATCTCACCTGTAATGACAGAATACTAATCTGAAATTTGGTGTTTCCAAAGGAAAGAACATTTAGCTCTGAGGGAATACCTATCTACAGGTTGAGTAGGCATTGTCAAAAGCATCATAATTAGACATTCAGCCTAGTATTCCTAGCAGAAATACAATAGCTGCTCAACAGATGCTGAATTATTTTGGTTATTAACAGAGGTTTGAGCTGCACTGTGAAAATCTGGATTTTGGCAAATCAAGGATTAAAATTCCAAAACTTGGTATGTGTGATAACTTCCTACTGTAAAGACACTTACTATCCACCATGAATTACATTATAACAACTTCATAGTCCTTTCTTGAATCTGACAGCTTTCCCAGACCTTCTAATTTCATATCYGTGTATCCTACCTTTATTGTAAATCTACATAGATAGAAATAAATACTTATGCTATATAATTATCCAGTTCCCCTGTATCTGTCACTTGTGCTAATCCCCCAGACACTACACATTAGCCCTAATATTTATAATGGAAGGCACCTACCTGCTTTCCCTCAATAATATTTGAAATTCATGGTGCTGTAGGTGAGTGATTAACTCTTCCCAAAAGAAAACTCACAAAGCTTGCCCTCTGAGTACAGAAAGAAATTGTAACAATTTAGTTAAATCAGTTCTTAAATTGATTTAAACCAATGAAATCCCTTGTGCAGATGCTCTGAAATTGGCTTAAGCGTTGCTAATATTGATGTATCTTATTCATTTTTATCTAGAATTTAATCCTATTAAATTGGCTAAAATTTTTTGTATACGCTGGAGCCTCAAGTCTAGCAGTCTGAATTGAATTTCATGCTACAGGGTCATGGGTCCTCAATGAAGTTAGGGCTTATAATGACACAGCAATTTTAGAAATTACTTCTGATGGCYCACTAATCATCTACAAAAAATAAACAGAACTTTACAATAAATACTAATGACTAGACAGTGTTCTGAAGATTTTATATAATATATAAAGTTTTTTAAAACATATAAGCAATCAAGGATAGTGATAATAGGCAACAAATTTTSAGAAAATTATTGCAAAATTAATTATATGCCATGCATTTTTGCTTTCTTTATTCTGTTTCCAGCTTAAATTTGCCTGCTGATTATTGCTGGGCCAATGAGTTTTGGCACAGTACTGAARATGAAAATATGCATGACCATCTGTCAGTGATGGTTCCAGTTCATCAAAATTTCTAGTCTCCATTATTTGCAAGACAAAAGTACCTTTGCCTGTCTTGGGTGCAGAACCCAAGAAATTACAGATGAGAGAGAAAAACAAACAAACAGACTTTTCAAATTCTCTCATCATAGAGAAAAGGAAATTAATTTTTATCAGTACATAGAAATAAATATTCTTCTACACTTTTATGGTTCATCCCCATTTCTAGCTGCTTTAAATTGTGACTTCATTCAGTCAGTTATGTGATTATGTACAGACCATTTTTGAGATTTCATTAATGCAGCCTGGTAGGAAAATGGAAATGAATACCTCAAGTAAGATATATGATAAGAAGAAAGTAATTTCAAACATTGATGCTCGTTCTCATTATCAGTTTCAATTTGATAAAAATTGTAGTTACTCCTCACTTAGCACTGATACATTTGCAGCTGCAAAAATGCAAAAATTCTCTGATTTTGGCTTCAGTGTGTTTCTGCTAGATTTGGATCSAGATGGGAAACACAAACCCTGTCTGCCTGGCACAGAATCCTTTGCTTACAGTCCCAGCAGCTTTGTTTCATTCTTCTGTGTCAATAGAATTTAAAATATTTTAAAAAATATTTTCCCTACTGGTTATTCTGAAAGGCTTGTGCAAAACAAGGTGCCTTTTGAATACACAGAGATATGGTCCCAAACAATAGCAGTTGCTATGGGAGCAGAGCATAGTGTTTTATGCAGACATGAAGAGGAGTGGAGAAACACAAATCTGGTACAGGTTTGCCCAGGCACTCACTGGYTCTAAACACAATGTTAGTTCCCCTAAATGTGCTGTGGTAAATCACATTTGTACATCAAGGGATACAAAAGTTTTTATTTAACTGAGTTCTGTTTACTTACATAAAAGAAGATTTATGGTCACTCAGAGGCTCATTAGCATTGATTTTCATAGTCCCTACTTAGAATTAATATGTCCTTGGTATAGGAAATTATCCAGCACTTCTATAAAAACTGGAATGATTCCATGTATACTTAGCAGATTTGTATTATCGTGTGGTGGAGTCAGACAAAAAATCCAGCTCTCCTGAACAATTGCACTCACATTATTAAAAAAAAAAACCCTGCAAACATATACTAATGCAGAAATGAGAATGCTAACTCTGTTCAAAATTCCAAGGTCAAAAAGAGACATTTTCAAACCAAGGAACCAGTCAGCTCAGGAAGGATCAAATAGCATTATATTTCCTTCAGTAAAACATAAAAGATCTACAGTTACTTTCATGACTAACAAGGAAGCCTGTAATGTGTACGTATAACTTTCCAATGTGGCTGAAGCAAAAAGAGGTTTTTTGACTAGGAAGATGGATTTTTTAACAGATTCAGAAAGGATTTGGGGATTTACTTGCAGGTTGTCCAAACAAGTGCTTCAGATTGTATTATCTTGGTGAGGAAGAAGGCCTTAAAAGACAGTCTAACAGCTTGCCTAATTTGTGTTCATTTCTTTTAATAATAATATCTCTGGGAAGAAGTCTTTAAAAATGGTCATTTTACTCATACAAATTGATCGGATATGGGAACCTGTCAGAACAGTTAATTAAGACCTTATTATACATGTTTCCTTTTAATATTCCTATTTATATCTTCTGGTGAAATTATTCCAGTTAGCTCCAATTCAATTGCCCTTAGACTTGGCAGTCTATGGAAAAGCCAACTGCTCCCTCTTCAGATTTGCAATTTTTTCATACTAATATCTGCTTGCATGTTGGATTTTTTTTTTTTTTGTCTTTTCTCCACAACATAAATACATCTGTCTCTTTCTCCGGACTTCTAAAATTTATGCAAATTTACTTTAAATGTAAAGCTGCTTCAGCAACTAAAGTTGCTTCAGCAGCTTTACCATGAGCATTTTCTTCCTGCCCTGGCATAAGAACACATGCTGACATTTTCTGGACATGAATGCTTCYATAGGGACATGACATGCAGGGACACATAACTGCAGGCAACTGTCATAAAATACTGTGGCTTAGCAGTTGTGAGCTTTAGCTGAGGCTGCTTAGTGAGTGTCAGGACAGCCTGACAGCGTGTGCACAAACACCTGGCAAGGATGGTGGAACTCATTAGACCACTGGCAGCTCCACTGACCACAGTAACCAACTCCTCAGCCTTAGAGTGCTTTAGGTATTTATACACATCGCTGTTGAGTGGCAAACATGTTAGTATAAATTTATTAATTAATATACTAGCTATTAGCCTTCTGCGAGCTTGAGTGCTTAACTGGAATGGAGTCAAAAGAATCCTTTCTGCTTATTCTAAAGTCATTCAGATGCCTTAGAAATATTTAATTCTACTGATTCTTTGTAATAATACTGGTTTTAAGCCCCATATTTTTTAACAATAACTGGATCCTGAAATGGATACTGCCAGAATAATAAATAGGAAATTTGAAAATGTAGTAGTCTACTTTCAACTTCTATCAGTATTCCTGAAATAAGTGACAAAAAAAATAACATTCATTGTTAAGATTTCTTCTAGCTCCCCTGTTGCTCAGTGACAGACTGAAGTGATATTTTTGGGCAGAGCGGCCACTTTGAGCCTGACTGAATGTGCTGTTTTAGTCAGGAGTGATTTAGTATTGATAAAGAGTGAGGAGATCACAGTGGGGCTAGCTTGTTAAAATTTGAGATAATCATAGACCTAGAATTAACAAGTTATTTCCATCTACAGAARCTCTTGTTCTTTTACTGGAAGACTGAGGTAATCCATGCAGTCAGACCTTGCTAACAGCTACCCAAAAGGCAGCATGTGGTTTTTGGTTTTGTTGACAAAAAAATCTGAACACTGCAAGTCATGCTGGTGATAAGGGAAAAAAGTGTTTCTCTCCTCCCTCAGTAGGTGTTTAGCAGATAGTGCACTTTTCTAGACAGAAATTTCCTTAGCTTGGGCAATAGCTTCACACACAAAATAAACTGAAATGTGCCAACTCATCCACCAAATAACCAATCATTCTTATGTCCTCAGTCATTTTTCCCAATGTTTGTTGCCCCCACCTTCATCCTAGCACCATAAGCTTCACAGTCACACAGTAAACTAGAGCAAAGAAATAATCTAGCCTAAAATTATTCCCTTTTTTCTTTCCCTTGGAGTTAATGACAGAAAGATGTATGAATATCTAAATATATTCATGCTAATTTGTATCAAATTCACAAATCAGTCTTGGCAAAAAATAGTCATCTATTACATTTTTAGTGTGTGATGGTTATATTCAATACAAACCAAAAGAAGGTGAGAAAATAAAAAATAAATCAGTGGTTTTAAAGCTGAAGAATGTACCTTAAAATGAAGATCTAAAGCAAATAAGTATTAAAATWATATTTCATATTACTTGCCTTTATTAGTTTTATTATATAATTTAAATTTCAATTGTATTTATATTTAATATTGTATTAAATTATATGCTGATTTTTGGTTCAAATGCTCTTGTAAAAATAATTTTTTAAATGGATGTCGAGAAAAAGTCTTTAATTTTGAATTAGAAAAAAAAATATTTTTAAATTCTCTTTTTAGTCTTCTGGCTTTTCAGAGAGACCAATCTTTTAACTCCAATGACTATGATGCAGGACAAAATCATTGCTTTTGGAGCATGAGCAATCTCCAAGGTATTCAAACATAGTTATCATAGTTTTCCCAAACATGATGTCCAAAATCTTAGGCACAAGAAGAAATAGGCCGCTCAATTCATCTAGAGAAAAAAGTAGATTACCTATAACATCTAGAATCTCCAGCCAAAGCCTGCATTTTATAAATTATTGTGCAAGGAAATTTTGAAAATATGTATTGCATAATGAAATTAAAAAGAAATAGTAAAATTTATTGTATAAAGTAAGRCAGAAAAAATAAATCTTGATGAATCTGTTTATTACAAGTGTTTTTCTATGGAGTTGTGCTCTCCTTTGAAATTTTCATTTTTAAAATGCAAGAGACAGATCCTATCAGTAGCTGAAGCAGTAGTAGGTAGGATAGTCTCTCATGTCAACACAGTAATTAAAATTCACATCTATTAGTAAGATCCAATTATTATCCAGACTCTGTGTTATAGTGACTATACTTTGAAATGAGGATATCTGCCACKCAGTGTTTTAAAGACACAGGAAAACTCTAGAGACATTTTCTTGCAGGGCCCAAACTGAATTGAGAAGAAGCTTAGAGATGCAAACAATGTAAAATTAGATTAAATAATTTTAGTATTTTAGAAAGTATCTTAAGTAGTCTTACTATTTCACTAAGTGTAATAATGTACATTATGCATAAAGAAAATTATTCAGATAAACAAATTAGACTTTAGATTAAAATACTGGTCATAGCAAAGGTTCTATTTTTGTAGATGAGGCCTCAATGCATTTAAATTAGAAAGACATTTACTGGTTATGGGAATGCTGAATCAAGTAAATGACTTACACTAGAATAAGATCGTCCAGGCCATTTAAGAGATTTTATAAAATAATTGCCTGCGTGTGCTTAGTTTCAAAAGTTTCCTAATATAATTTCCACTGAGAATGCAACAAAGTTTTGGTTTTTTAATTAAAAATCCAACATTCTCCTTTCTCTAAAAGTGGTGCCATCATAAAATCAGTCTGATTAATGCTGTTATGCAGTTTATAATGTCTGCCGAGGTTTAATCACCAGCAGGATGGAGGAGAGGATCGGGAAGGTAAGAGTGAAAAAACCCATGGGTTAGGCAAAGACAGGTAATTAAGGAAAGCAAAAGTCACATGCACAAGCARAGCAAATGAAGGAATTCACCACTTCCCATTGGGAAGCAGGTGTTCAGCCATCCCCAGAAAAGCAGGGCCACATCACAACAGGGACTTGGGAAGACAAAACCCATCACTCCAAACATCCCTTTGTGGAGTTCATTGGTAAGTCTACTTTTATTGGGGTATTTTTAAATGACTATCTTCAGTGTCAAGACAGATTTTAAAAACATGAGGCTGTGAATGTTCCTGGTTCCCATTTGCAGAAGAATGGATTCTCTTCCTTTGCTTCTCCATTTACTACTTTTTTTTCCCCAAAGTTTATAAATAAAGATTTATAAATTTGAACATTTTCACAGAGTATATAATTGTTTCATATCACCTAACTTGTTTCATATCACCTAACTTGTTTTAATCTTTCTTTATTTCAGGGGATGTCTTTATAAAACTAAAATTCCTAGGCAATGTATATATTTTGTTTGAACTAGACCAATATTAATTTAAGTCAACCTGATACCAATTTTATCACATGRTAATCATTCCCTAGCAGTCATAATCATTGGCAGCAGAACAAATGACCAGCATATAATTGCTACCACTGGTATTTGCAAGATAAGATTCAAATTTCTAATTCCAGTCCTTAAAAGCTTGGAACAAATTGGACTCTCTCCACCTATGAATTATGGGTAGATTAACAGGATTGTAACTTTTAAAGAAAGGGCAAAAGAAAATCAGAGGAGGCTGGCAGCCTTTTAAAACTGAATCAGCCACTGGAAGAAAATGTTATGTGACACAAACAAATGTCAGGTGACATGATCAAAAATTAAAGTTTTCTGCAGAAAAGCTTATTTCCGTTGATATGTGTCTTTGTTATTGTGGATGCGTTAAAAGTAAATCTACCCGAAACCTCACAGGAAAAGCACCTCTGTCAAGACTTGAGAAAAACTGTTTGTAATGAGTCTCTAGGGTTAGACATAATATAAAAAGAGATCAGGGTAAACTGACCTTACAAGCCATCCACCTGTCTATCCTATTATATTGGCTTCTACTAAACAACAATACAAAATAATCTTGAAAGGTTCCCACTTCTTCCCTTTCTCTTCACTCAAAAAAAAAAAAAGACAAAAGAATTATTTCCTGCCATTTAGATAAAGGTGACATAGCAGATATTTTACTGCTGTTTTTCAGAAAAAGGATGACAGAGAGAAAAGAAATCCTTTTGCTCATGGGATGATAAAACACTAATACTGTAGATGAGAAACCAATGCCATGAAGTGTATTAAAATTTGATCTAAAAGAATGGACATAAAAGATTATATTGTTTTTTATATTTGTGGGTATGCCAATATATTCATTCTTTTTAAATAGTTGATGATACTGAGAACAAAAGATTAAGTGAGAGTCAGTTCCTTCTCCTTGAATTTTTTCCTTATTCAAGATGACAATGTACTAGTACTATATATATATATGCACATAATAAAAGTCTCTCTTCAGAAAAATACCTTACTGTGAAAATTTCTAAAATTATTTTAGTTACTTGGTTCTCAGTACCACAAAGAGTGACATATTCTGATTAAGTTTAGTTCCGTATTCAAATCATAACCCTTGTTATGAGTTCTGCACAATAAATCAAAGAATATCAACAATGAACAGCACACATAAATATTGCTTTAAATATGTGAGTTGGAACATTAAGAAGATTGTGGAAGAGACTGTCCAATCTCATTAGCCTTTCACCTTAAATGTTGTACGTGTTAGTTATTCTTCTTTTATTGTGCTATTCTTATGAGACAATCTCAAAAACATAAATGCCCTACCCAGAGCACTTACAAACCTTCTTAAATGAAAATTTGTGAGAAGGGAAGTGAGGAGAGGGCTTTATCTAGAACTATTTTCCCAGTCTCAGAGATATTACTTAAGGGAGATTTTATGTTTGTTTATAATGAACATCAAAAGAACATCTAAACAGGTCTGTGCTGAAGAATTTTCACACGGAAAATCAGATCTTTTTCTTTTATTGTTCCAGGAAAAGGATAATGTCTCAACAATTCTAACATACTGAAAGAGGGTCAAGCAACTGTCAACCCCATTTCTTTTAAACAGAGAAAGGTCAGACATGTCTAGAGAGAAGAAAAAGAATTAGGATGTATCTAAATCAGAAAGGAATGAAAAAAATTCCAAAAAGAAATTATAAAGAAAACCTTCTTAGAAGAGATAACCTCAGTGAAACCAGGTAAAATTGTATTAATCTACCTTTACAGGACGTTAATATTCAGAATATGCATCTTAATACTCTTTTTGTTTTCTATTTTCCCCATCATATATAGTTGAAGTGTATGTTTATGGAATAAATAAAGGAAACATTATGTGTGCTTCCAGTATGGGGAGGTGTTTATTCTGAGATGAAGTTTTTATTTCTTTTAAGATTGCTTAGAGAAAACTGGAAACTGAAAATTGCTAGAAATAGACAATTGAAAAAATATCTTTGTATGAAGGACCTGTACCAACCCCAGAAACTTGTGCTCAAATAAGTGTTAAAAAATTGTATAAATATATAAATTAAAATAAAATCATTGKATGAAACTTACTAAAAATCAATATAAATTTATTTTAAACTAAATACTAAAGTGTTTCTTTAGAGGCCAGATCCACAGAATCATAGAATCATTCATCATAAAATGCTTTGGGTTGAAAGTGACCTTAAAAATCCTCTAATTACATGTACATGTAGAGGAAAAAAATAATAAAAAAAAAGTAGCTCTTTTTTCAAAACACAGATTAGATATCACTGACACATTTTCTATTTGAACCATTGCAGCATCCAGCTATGATGTGGGAATCTACCAAGGAATTAGTTAAGTAGGGAATTTTGAATTCTTACTAACAAGATGTTGCCATGTTCTTCACCTGTTACACTGTTTACCTAGATGCAACAATAATATAGGAAAAAATATTTTTRGCCTCTCTTCTTCCTCCAGGGTACTCTGCCCCTGTAGTGGCAACCCTTACAGAGCTAGGTCACTATAACCCTGAAGAGCATCAAGATTCAGTATATTTTTGGGAGATATTTAATTGCTGCCCTAAGGTCTTTATATATGCAGCTGCTCTGTCACTGACCAGAACTCACAAGCTTCCAGTTACATATCGAGTTTATGTTTTCCTTAAGGCAAAAATACCAATGAGTTTCTGTTAATTTTGTTCACATTTTGAGAATTCTTCTCCAGTTGCATTGTAAGGTCAGGTAGTTGGTTTCTTCTCCCATGTCTTCTTATATTTCGTCACTCAAATAATAAATACAGTTTGTCTCTGGCACACCTTGAATTATCCAGTTTGCTTTGGACTGGAAGCAGATACAGCCAAATCTAGGTTCAAATAAAAAAATATACTTTGTGTACAAGTGACAGATTTGGATAAATGCTGCATGTTGAAAACACCATATAATTAGTCCTCAACATTTTGAACTTAAGAATCCAAAGAATTTATTCTTGTACCAAATTCATAATTAAACTTCATGACCTTAGAGTGACTGCAAGCTAGAAATGAGCTGCTTTGCATTGCAGTTGACTCTAGGTGAAAAATGTTTTCTGACATTAGTGACTTAGTTATGTAAATGGATCTTTCCAGAGAAATAAATTAATCTACATTAAGGCTGTCTCATGTCTACACAGGGCCAGGCTGCTACAGATAATTAGGTCTAAAACATGATCTTTCCATCACAGCTATAATACCGATACCCATACCACAGCAAAATCAAATCACTATGATCATGAGGGAACATTAAATTTATTTATGAACSGTTTGTGTGCTCATATACATTCTGTACGCCAGGAACACATTCCTTAAATGTGTGATCAGAGGCTTTTAAGGCACTGAACTTCGAAGTCACAGTAAATATTTTTTTCCAGTAATTTATTTCTGAAGAATTCTCCAGCCCTTCTTTTTGTCAAGATCATAATCCTAAGCACAAAAATAATATACAGTGCTGTCAGCCAGTTTTGAAAAATAAAAAGAAAGGTTTGATTATACTGCTGCTCACTGTCATAACTCTGTATTTATTATTAACTACACTTGAGGATGCATTGCAAATTTATTTAGCAGATTTTGTCCAAARTAGCTGTGCTAGCTGAATAGTGGGAAAGAGTAGATTTGACTTGAGATATTGCTTTTCTCCCTAGACTGAAGATTAATGCCTCCAAAAAGATGAAAGCAGGAAGATAAAAGCGTGATGTTTTCAAAGATAATTCTACTAGTGGCAATCATGATCGCTGGATGAAAACAAMTAAGTCATTTTCATTATCATGTGTCCTGAAAGGAAGCAATGTTCACTGTGAAAGAAAATAATGAAAGAGGGGAAATTAAAGGCTTTGAAAAATTAACACTGATTTCAGAGTGCACCTGGACTTCTATTTCCACTGTTTTGTCTTCAAACATCAGCTCATATTCGGAGATGTTTTGATAGCAGACAATACAGAATTTAATGCAAAATAGACCAGACGTAATCCAATCAAGGGCTTTTTTTGTAAGAACAAAAGCTTTTCATAACTAAATGTCCTTTTCACTTCCAGTTTTACTGTCTTGTAATATATCAGTTCACATGATGGGTGTTATTCAGGCTTTGGGAACCGAATTTTCCCAGGCAGTAGAAAAAAAAAAGCCAAAATTAAAAGCTGAAATTAAAACCTTCCCTCTTCCCATTGGCAGTGTCCAAAACTAAAGTGAGACATATCAATTTTTTAGCCTCACATAGCAACTAGAAATAATGAAACAATGTCTTGAAGAAAGCAAACTAATGAAATGGCAAAAGAGGTAGCATTGCACTATATTTTGTATCGTGTTTTGCTCTGTCTTGTTACAAAACAGGGATATGCTGCAGTGTTGGTACCTACAGTACAAACATTAAATCAGCCATTGCAAAACTGATTAGATCCTCTTTCAACTCATGCCTACCTCTTACATAACTGATCTTGGCTTTCTGCTCTGTTTACCATTCATTTATAAACTCATATATGGTCTGTCAGACAATGCATTTYTTATTGATCTGATTGTCCCATTAAAATTGCTGTCTGACTTAGTGTCTGACATCTTAATGCCAAATTTTAACTTTCACTTCATCCTGGCCCTGCACGTATTCCCCTAACACTTCTCAAATTCTGCCTAGCCTAGTCAGTTTAAATGTCCAATCTCTCCACACGCAGCTCCATTCCACCAGATTAATTCTTCCTTGTGCTCAAATAGATAACTCAAGTTTATTTTTCTCTTTCAATTCTGGCCTAAGATTTTTTATACATCTGTTGGCTACTAGAAATCCCTTCCTGAGCTTTTATTCAGTGCCTCTTTTTTCTGCTATTCACATTATCCGTATTTTCTGAAATTAAAAAAAAAAAAAAAGAAGTTTCTTCCTGTTTTTCTTTCTAACAGAAGTTGTGCAGTTGGAGTGACACAATGGCAATGAAAATCTGAAACTCTATGATTTGGTTACTCTAACTCATATGGTTAATTCTTGGACTGACTAGTATGAATATCAGGTTAAGGATAATTATTTGAACTCGTACTGTTAACTTTTGAGATTTACCCTTCATTAGTCACAGCAGTCTGGTATAATTTTTCTTTGATCAAAAGAGGTTCATGTTTCTCAATCAGGGGACATCAAAACTTTTGTAGTCACAAAGGTAGAAATCTAATATTTTAAAGCATACAATTACTGCTAATATATTCTTGAAGAAATCCTGGAAAATAGAAAAAAAACTATAATTTTGAGAGCCCTTAAACTAACTTTAAACGTAATTGCAGATTTAATTACAAAAGTTTGAAAACTGTAACAGATGTCTGGAGTATCAACAGATGAGCAAGAGCATATTTGACATATGAAGAGTTACTGACCCATTCTGTTTGATCTATTCTTTATTGCAATTTTTAAAAAAAATCAATCAAGAACAGACACCACAATATATAAGTAGATGTACTTCTAATATACCAGTCTGGACTTCAGTGTATCGTTTTTTTCCCTTCACTGAACCTTTAAAATTTACAAATTACTTTGTTGGCTTTCCAATGAATATACACAAGAGACTCCAGCTTTATTGATTTCTTGGCAGATTTTGATGTTCTGTTCCATTCTCTCTTTATGACCAAACAGCAGCCAGGACTAGAATAAGAAGGAATTAACTAGGTATGAATGATAGTCAAAGGGATAATAATGATCCTAGGCCAAACATATGGAAGTTTAATAGCTTACTATCTACCAAAAATTTATTTAAAATTCAACTATATTTCATCTTGATATTAATTAGTAAACCACTCAGCATTTCTTCATTTAGTAAAAAATCAACATTTGTTAATATGCATTCATGTCAATCATACAAGTCAAAGATAAATGTCAATCTTTATCAGACCAAGAGAACAGAAACTAGACTTGGATGCCATTTCAAACTTTTGTCTTTAGAATTGCTTTTGCCTAAAACAATATAATATTTTACTTTTTAACACAAAATGTGATTAAGACTCTATTTTTAGTAGTAGTTCTGAAATTTCTCCCTACTTTTAATATTACTTCTTATTAGTAGTCCTTCTAGGTACAAAAGCCCTTTTATTTTCTTTGAGAGATGGCTTACAGGGGCAGACAGAGATGTGAGCCTTTATATCCTATAGACCTCACTCACAGTGACAAGTGAGCTCTGTTTTAACGGAGGTGTAAAATTTTGCCTGTTAGTTCCTAAAAATTGTTTATCACAGAACCTTAGTGGCTGTAATCTTATATTTCCCTGTTGACTCAACCTATTTCAGCCTGGATGAAGAAATAAAATTCTACAAGTTCTGCTACTTCACTTTCTGGAATCTTATTTTCTGCCCTTAACAACAAGTTATGCCAGAGAAATCTGTAACATCAACTTTCTGAAAGAAGATCAAGGAAGGAAAATTAAACATTGAAAATGTGTCTTAGTGTCACAGATGCTTTCAAAGAGCTCTAAGTCAGGAATAAAACTTCCATTGTGTTAGGTTTTTTACAAACATGCAAAAAAAATTGCCAGCCCTCTTCCAAAGAGCTTTTTTGTGGGGATGGATTTCCYCTTAAAATTTGTCCTTCAGGTTTTTAGCATTTTTAAAGACTGTAATGAAGAAATGTTGTCCTGAGGCTTTAGTCTCCAAGTAGACTGCTAAAGGCCTTGATATACCTCAGTCTAGAATTCTTGCAGAGTGTAAACTAAAACATGTCTGATAAACAGTTTATTGAAGTACAACCTGCTTCCACACAAACTGTTTGAGGTATTCCGTCGGAATTTGTGAGTCTTTCGATGACCAATATTTCAAGAATATGTCACATTATGTCCCGAACCTAAGACTTCCTAACAAATTGGAAATGAAAATTTTCTTATAGGTGGTCAAACACGCATATTCTTTTTAATAACATTTTTTCAACTAGTGCTCACCTTCAAAGTTCATTGTGATGTACAATAGTCTTCTTATTGAACATTAAATTAAAAGCATAAAAACAACAGTACTTGTAGAACACTGAGGCCTTTTCCCATTCTCACAATGCCCCACCAGGGTGGTGCTGGGGGCATACATGAAACTGGCAGGGGACACAGCAGGCACAGCTGGCCCCAGCTGAGCAGAGGGTTATCCCTTACCTTTGGGTGTCATGCTCCACRGGTAGAGCTGAACTATGAGTCACTAGAAGAAGATAGCTCAAAGCTATCGTTTTCTTGCTGTAACCCATTCTCTYTATTTGTAAAAGAGTTCTTTTACACAGTAATGATCTTTCCACTTGCAAAAGAAACATGCTTTGAAATTTAACCCCYTGAGTTTTTTTGCCATCTCATGTTCACCATTCTAGATGTTTTCCTTCTTTTTGTCTTTATTTTTTCTCTTTAAAATAATATTCGGTAGTGGAAGAGAAGCAGAAACACAGGCTGTTCACTCAACRTTCCCCTACTAAAACAATATGGTGGAGTAGTCTGGGAGAAGATAATCTCACAGGCTGCCATGAATTATATGAACTTCCAAAGAAATTTTGGTCATGAAAAACAAGAAAAATTGGCCTACACAGAGCTATGACCTGCAACAAAGAAATAGTTTCTAAGATCAGAATTCGTTTAAGCTCTCAGAACATTTAACAGTGCAAATTGCAATTATTTTTAATCTTGGTTTTCTGTACAAACTGCTTTCTTTAGGAGAAASAAAAATGTGGTGCAGGCAGAGATACATTGAATTTATTTTTTTTCCATTAACATATAAAATGACTTCTAAAAAACCCCATGCTTTTGAAGCTAAATTACTTAGGGAATTTTTGTTTGCTTGTTTGTTTGTTGTGTTGTTGTTGTTTTTGTTTTTGTTTCCACAGACAATATTATTGTTTCACTGGAACCTAGGCACAATTATTCAAAAATTTTAGTCTGAAATTTGGAATAGACCAGTTTGGAAACATTGTAAAAGTTGAGTTATAAACATGAAGATCAGCTTGAGTTGCAATACTTTCATTCTTCGATATCATCACCTTTTCCTTTTTCTTCAGAATGTCATTGTTTGTGGCAAGTCACCTCATAGAACAAAAAAACCTTTGCATTCCTTTGCAGTCCAGTTAATTCTAAAGACCATCTTGACTATTCAAAAGTTGAACACCTTTTTCATCTTGTATACAGAGACCTAGGGAAGTCCTTGTGGTCCTAGGGACAGACAAGAACTCCACTGGAAACTTGTATTATCTAAAGATGATATCCAGGTSTTATGAAATTCCCTATTTGGAAGATAACATTGTTGCACTAATGACAGCTTATTTATGCCCATCATGTATCCCAAGTCTTGGATAATAGGTTTTGAAGAGAACCTAATATGGTATATGTAGCAGATAGGGATGGCGTTCGAAAGATTTCGAGCTGTCACGGAAAGTTACA
>JACDOX010000007.1:313007-344141 GCA_014549065.1 Cardinalis cardinalis
TCTACCATATTGGTGTCAGCGTGTTCCTAGCCCGAGCGGCCCCGGAGAGTTTGGGGGCCGCCGTGCTGTCTCCTTGCAACCAGGTCGCCTGTCTTCCAAACRGAAGGCAASAGGTATATGCCTTGGCAGATCACATTATTCACACATTCCAACTCCTGTGACACAGTTCTGATATACACCACATAATAAAATTTGAAACTAAGCTAAGTAGTCTGCAACCAATTGTCTAAATATAACAACAGCATGGCAAAAAAAGATGTTTTTAAACAAAGACATTATATTTAAACAAATTTTTAGACTTTTTCATTCTGTTGCTTGACATGCCAAAGAAGATTTGATTTAGAATATCTTAAAAAAAAACCCAATACAGTATGTTGTGGGGCTTGTTGCAATAGCCAGGGTTTGCAGAAAAGAAAACTTTGAAGGTACTTGAGACAACTTGGGAGGTTTGATTTCTTTAAAATATGATATTTAAGGGGGGGTTTTAATTTACACATTCATACTTTATATATTATTGATATGCTTTTCTGCATGAGGCAGGTACACAGCTCCAAAATAATACAAATGATTTTCCCATTGCAGAGTGGTACTTTTAAATGAAA
Organism: Cardinalis cardinalis; assembly: GCA_014549065.1. Taxonomy (NCBI): domain Eukaryota; kingdom Metazoa; phylum Chordata; class Aves; order Passeriformes; family Cardinalidae; genus Cardinalis; species Cardinalis cardinalis. The sequence continues at coordinate 313,610 of JACDOX010000007.1, forward strand.
AATAAAACAAGGTTTTATGGGTTTTAAGATAATTAATCACATTAATGATATTTTCAATTTCCTCAGGTAAGCAATTGAGGCTACAGCTTCTGGAATAAAAAAATTCTTTATTTTACAGGTGACATTTATTGGACATATGGTGTAGCTGACATTTCTTTTTCTGAAATTAGTTGCTAATATTTTCAGAGGGATGAATTACTTTTCCACATCTCAACCATTACAACTATACAGAAAGATAGATATGTTTGCTTCTGTTGTGCTTTTCAAGGGATATGTGTACCATGAATTTTTTATGTATAATACTGTGCAGTATAAAAAAAGGCTAGATATTCTGGAGTCTTTGGACTGATAAAGTGCTATAGCACCACAAGAAGAAGTAATTCTTTATATTTAAAGTATACTTTGAGGTAAATACCATCATTAATTTGTTGTAGGTTAAATTACTGTGCAATGTTTCCACACAAAACTGAAAAAAATCTCTTTTTACTGTTCATTGTCGCAATTTCACGCTATAACTCCACTATAATGCACATTGTAGAGTCTTCAGATTTTTAAAAACTCTATCAAAACTACAAATCAAATTAAGGGTTTATTCTCAAGAGTATAGTTTAGGCATATAAAATCTCAAATGTTTTAACACTTACTTCCTGTATGTACAGAACTTCTGAGAAATATTGAGCAACTGAATTGCTGTCTCTTACCTCTTCTAAGCACTTCTACAGTATATTCACACCAGTGGATGTGATAAAGGTGAAAATTCTGCTGCTCCRTCTTCTAAAAATTTAATACTTCCATCACTTGGGGGGTTTTTTTTCCTTATGGAAGCATTGGGGTTTATGAATGGAGTCCTTTTTATTGAGAAAATGGGTAGAGATCTCTTAACACCTGTGGGTCTAATACAAAAGTATATGGAGTAAATAATAATAAAAAAAAATACAGTAACTTGGAACTTTCTGTCTCTTTTCTATTATTGTGCAGAGAGTCTAGGTATTTGGCTATATCATCTTCTCTGATATGAAGTCCACTTACCTAGAGTAAAGGTCAATCTGCCAAAGCATCTCAGCTCAAAGCTCCAAACACACCTACATATAACTAGATATATTTCTCAGGAGCAGTCTTCCAATTTGCAAGGGTTTTTTAAATGGAAGTTTTGAAACTGCAACTCCTAAACCAAGGCATTAAAAACTGAAGTTACATGCTGACAGTTAATTGACAAGCCAGCTATAACCAGGAGATATTTATCTGAAGATTAAATTCAGTTTCTTAATACCACTCCAACATTTTAAGTGATTTATGTCACTGAGATATCAAACTATGCACTTTAGGATTACAACACCTGTGACCTTCAGAGCTTCTTGACCTGCAAAGCTGCTTTACCCCCAGATTGAAGATATCAGTAAGAAAGCCATCATCTCAGTGATTGAGATTAAAATCTCATTTCTGGCATCATGACTGATTACCATGCGGGGATAAAATCTATACATTTGGATGTGATAATACTGGGAATGTGACTATTATAAAAAATGTATATATCCCACATTTTCTATTTGGCACGTCTCTTTTCATCCAAATTTCTTCTTCTTCAGCTTGGTCAGGAATGTCAAAAAATCCAGCAAATGGGCTCCTCAAATAATTCCTCAGGAGCTATTTTAACATAGCAAAATGGGGTTTATAACTTCAGAACATGCAAGAAAGCATAAAATAATATGATGTTATAGAGGACTAAATGAAGCACTGCCTGTGTTCCTGGCCCTGGGAGCATTTTGCTTATCTTCCACACCATTCTATCAAAGGAACAATAGAAAAACCACACATAAATGGTAGTGTATGACACACAAGACATGACACGATTGAATTCCATTGCTGTTGTCAAAAGTGTATAGAAAGTCACTTTTTCTGTCTCTCAGACAATGCCTATTTTCCTGCTTGTAAGCTGAACAAATGATCAACAGGGGATTACAGTAACTGAAGGAGGGCAAAGAACCTGTACCTTGGGCTTTTGAGTAAGAGAAGAAAAGAAATGGAAAGGAGGGACTTGTAACAGTGTCATCCAATACATTAAATTCCTCACTGTTGCCTCAATGCTGTCAAACAAATGTTCAGGTTTAAATTCCACRATGCAGTGTAGTATTCAGTGCTCTTTTTTTCATTGTATTCAGTTCTGCACTATTTTCAGTTAGAAATTCTACTGCTTTATAGCTCATATGCTTGCATTTTATTAATCAATATATTATTTTGTTGTTGTCAATATTCTTCTTATTTATCTATATTCCCAGTCTTATTTTAAATAATTTTGTTGAATGACATTTTTTATTAAGTTTAGAGGGAGGAAACCTTTGGACCTTACGGTCCCGTACTTCATTTTGCTGACTAGATTGTGAGAAAAGCTGATCTTTGAAGAGCAACACAAAGAGAACAAACAAAAGATACAGCGGGTGCTGTTCTTTACAATTTTTTGTATTAAAGAGACACATTTACAGATAACAAGTAGTTGCTGTAAACTAAATACAAACAATTTGTGTTTCTAGAAATTTCTTTTAGTCTAGATGATGAAGTTCTGCTTGATGTCTACATTTGCCTCATGCCTGAAGAAAGTTTCAATGGAGGTTTCAGTGTAAAGAATATATTATAAAATTGTGTAATTTTTTTCTTCTGCCTTTCACTAAAAACAAGATAAAAATTTTCAGTCTAAAACTTCCCCACATTCTACTCTAACCAATTTTCATCTATTTAGGAAGGCATGTGCTTTTGTTAATTTTAACATTTCCATCTAAAGTACCTGTTTTGATAAACATGGCCTTTTTCCATGCACAAGTGTACTCTTCCTTGTCCTTCTCAATGTGGACTCTTGTTGATAAATTCACTAAGATAGATCATATTCTCTCATCATCCTTCACTCCCGTTTTAGTTCATCTAAAATTATGATATATTATGTTCAGCAGGTCAAAATTTCATTAAGAGCAGGAATAAGTGACCTTTTATGAAACTTTTTTAGTAGAAGTATTAGCTTAAGAGGAAGTATTGGCTTAAGTGCATACTTTCAGTTTGTTAATGCCTGTTTATTGGCTTTGAATATCTGAAGAGTGTTGGCTGTTTCACAGATGATGTGTGTTTACACCTCATGTTTGGAAAAATCAGCGAATTAAAAAACCTTATGTTTCAGTTCTTCAGAACTGAATCAAATTTTATTCTCTCTTGATTTAAAATAAAGCCTTAAAAATTGTGGTTTTGCCAAGTCATTAATGCTCATTACCAAAAGTGTGGAATGTAAGTGCTAGTGAGATGATTCATGGCAACACAATCCTTATTACATCAATATGGCCCCATAATTGATTCAGTTAATGGTACCATCTGCTCATTTCCAGTGTTTTCCTTCCAATTAGAATGACACATCATACATTTGATTTTTTAAGCTATGTTATTTGTCTTTTGCCCCACCATTTGTTCTGAATTACCTTTTTCTCTTTACATCCATTATTTTAATAATACCCTTTTGCTTTTGAGGAAATTATGTTTTGAAAGAGTTGGTTTGGCTCTCAGTGCTTTGTCTTTCCAACTGATAAATGGTTCACTTGTGGTGATGAAATGCTGTTACTTAACGCAAAAATGACCTAGTATTCTCTTGTTATAAACTTGTGATGTGCCAGGCCTCAAGAAAATAAGTCAATAGTATTAATTTTCTATATCCTGCCAAAAACCCTAGAAATTGAAGTGGAAAAAAAAAAGGAATAGAAAATTGCAGCTGTCCTGGGGTGACTATGTATAAAAGACATCTACTTCCTGTCTTCATACCAGCACTCTTGGTTTTATAAATCATGGTTTTATAATTTTTGCAAGGAAAGAAACCACACAAGGTTGTGCAGGGAGAATTTCTATGGCTTAGCCTTTGAATAATTGTGGACATATTAATGTAATTAATGGACTATGCCAATTATGAACAAACATTGAGCAAAAACCTTTTTGCTTATATTGGGATATTATACTGGAATGGAGCTGATTAATTACAATGTGCAGAGTTATAAAAGTAATTTATCATAGTATAATAACTATTCAGGTACATATGGCTTATTTAAATGAATAAAATAGAACAAGAGCTATTAGAGCATTGCTGTATGTTTTAGGATACATAACCAAGCACATTTATGAAAGGCTTGGAAAAATAAATACCTAGAGTCGTGAAACTAAATATAAAAAAGATGGTACTCTGCATTTTGTTTTCACTAAGATTTATTCCTTAAAGGAAGAAAAGAAACAATAATCTAATAAAGGAAGGGCACTAGCTTTTACTGGTAAACTTAAAGAAAACTCTGAATCCCTGGGACGTACTGGAGTGGACGAACTTAATTCAGATGTATGGAGTTGTTCTTTTGGGGTTGTCTGTCCCTCCCATGTCCTCTCCCAACTTTTCATGCACACCCAGTACACTCACCGGATGGTATGAGGGCCAGAAAAAGCCTTAACTTTGTCTGAGCACTACTCAGCAGAAACAAAAATATCTTAGTGTTATAAACACTGTTTCCAGCACAAATCCAAAGCCTAGCCCCATACTGGCCACTATGGAGATAATTAGATCCATCACAGTCAAAATCAGACCACAAAGGCAATCACTCACTGCTTMCCAAGGTAAGGCTGATGCCCAGCCATTACCTGAGCAGAGCCATCCTAAAATTCCCTTTTTTCACTTTTATAGCTGAACATGACGTTATAGTGTACAAAACACCTTTGCAGTTGTTTCAGGTAATTTACTGGCTTTTTCCTCTCACAGCCTATTCACTGTGACAGGGACAGACTGAGAAACAGAATAATAGAATTATAAAAGCATTACAATTGGAAAAGGCCTCCAAGATCATTGAGTTCAACCTTTGACTGAACACCWYAGCACTAAGAATCATGACCAGTCATTTCTGGAACACTTCCATGGACTCCAGAGCTTCCTCAGGTAGCCCATTGCAATTCTTGAAAACTCTTTCAGTGAAGAAATTCTTCTTAATGTCCAAACTGAACCCTCCTTGTCTTGAGGCTGTCTCTTCTTGTCCTGTCAATGGTTGTTCAGAAGAAGAAGCTGAACAACCCTCACCTGGCCACAACTTCCTTTCAGGTAGTTGTAGAAAACAAGGTCTTCCCTGAGACTCCTCTTCTCCAGCCTAAACACCCCAATCTCCCTCAGCTGCTTCTCATATGTCTTCACCAGCTCCATTTCCCTTCTCTGGACATACTCCAGCACCCCACTGTCGCTCTTGTAGTGAGGGGCCCCGAACTGAACACAGGATTTGARTTGTGGCCTCGCCAGAGCCGGGTAGAGGAGAACAATCACTCTCCCAGTCCAGCTGCCCACACTATTTCTGATACAAGTCAGGATGACTTTAGCTTTCTTTGTCACCTTGGCACACTGCTGGCTCCTGTTTAGCCAGGTGTCAACCAGCTGCCCCAGGTTCTTTCCCTCTGGGCCTCTTTCCACCCACTCTGCCCCAGCATATGGCACTGCTTGAGGTTGTTGTGACCCAAGGGCAGGACCCRGYACCTAGCCTTGTTGCAACTCATTCAGCTGATCTCAGCTCATCCATCCAGCCTGTCCAGATCTCACTGCAGAGCCTTCCTACCCTCCAGCAAATCAACATTCYCACCCAACTTAGTGTCATCTGGAAATTTACTGAGCACACAGAAGGTGCTCAGTGCTCATGCTTTGCAGGCACTGTTCATAGTGCTAYCAGCACTGTTTTGGTCAAAAATYTAAAACACAGCACCTTATGAGTTGCCATGAAGAAAATTAACTCCATCCTAGGGAGACCCAGTACACCAGGGTCTCCCTAGCAATTAGCTCTTAGTACATTGATTTCATCTAATTCCCCTGCACGTACCAGTAAGGCTTGCTACTTTGCAATATGCTGGAAGTGTCTGTCTGTATATTTGTTCCCTTATGGATTTAGTTTTATTAGGAAATACTGACCACAATTTAATATGAACATTAATATTAGGATGTCGCCTGCTGTCTACATTGAACTGATGACAGRACACAGGTTCTGGCCACAAATTTGTGATATTTGGTCCCAGAGCTTGAGTTTTTAATATAAGCTATGTGAACCTTACTTCAGGTAATTAGTCAGAATATCTGACACAATCTGATGAACCAGATGGTAAGAGCAAGCATGGAGACAGGGAACAATTGAGATAGTAATATGGGCCAAGAGTGTTTTGAAAGGAGATTAGGTAAGGTATATATTAATTAGGGTAGAAGTGATTAGCAGAAGACAATGATAAAAAGACACAATTTTGAAGAGCATATAGAAGGCAGATGCCCTGAAAACACTTGACAGAATAATGGGCTGAAAAACAAGGGGCATGAACCARAGCTAAGGAACGATGGACCAGCAAGGGAATTCAGGATAAATTGCTTCACAAAAAAGGTAATTAATATGKAGCAATACAAGCTATTAGGTCAGGGAAAAACTAGTTCTCAAATGGTAATTTATCKGAGAATAGATAGGTAGATGAGCTGGATGGACTAATTCTGTGTATTACCTCTGCCGCCAGAATGGCAAAGGTAAAGCATCACCTAAACTAGCACAACAATAAATGAAGTTATTTCAGTAAATGTTAGAGTGTTGAACACTAAAGGAAAAAAAAGTTCAGTAGTACAGTTTAAAAAATATAAACAAAACAAACCAAATCAAACAAAAAAAAAAAAAAACAACAAACCAAAATAACAAACTACAGAATTGCACACACACAAAAACCCCAAAAAACCCAAACCAATCCAAAACAAAAAAAAAAGACAAAACTCCCACAAATAACAGAACTTCTGTTACTCTAAAATATTTTAAGCTAAATKATTCTTCCTGGATTTATTGGTAATAAAAAAATAATAATTGTGGAAACACCTCCCATGGAAGTTTTGTTTCCATAAAAGGCAACAAAGAAACCTTTGCTTAAAATTCTTGACCAGGAACTTTAAAATGCAGAATTTTCTCCCCACAGTTTGTTAGCTGAATTTCCTGCTTGTAGATTCATGGAGTAGGCTGAGAATGTGTTCAAGAGATCTATAATATATTTCACCAACCTAGCAGCAGSAGCTCTGTGCTCAGTCAGAAAAGCAGGTTATGTTCTAGCCCACATGGATGCTCAGCACTGAGCATAATTGTGTTCCTTCATTTGACACAGAAGCCCCAGACAAGTTCTTCCACTTTTCCCCACTTCTCTTTACACCTGCACTGAACAGTCAAACCAAAACTGCCTTCTACCACACTGCACTCAGCTCTATTTTTATCTTTTAAGTTCRCCAATCCTAAACTCTGCCTTTTTTTCACTTGCAGCATACAGAGCAAGGAGCTCGAGACTGCACAGCCACTGTGCCAGCATGAGCTGGGTGGTGCCAGAGCAGCACTAATCAGCACTTTGTGAGCAYGTTTCTGGACACCCCATGCCAGCCCTGCGACCCTGCCATGCTGCAATGTCCCTTACAAGCCAGGAAGCCGTGTACAGACAGTAAGGACCTGCTGCTGGGAGCAGCTGGCACCAGAACTACACCCTACTGCTGGGAACTTTCATCTCAGATAGGTGAATCTGTTCTCATAGACAGTCAATTTTCAGGCATGGAAATACCAGTGCCCAATTTTCCACTGGATAAAAAACTGCTGTATGCTAGAGCTGCACCCACAGTGTGCAGTGACACAGAAGAGGAGTGACCCTGTGAATTCTCACTGCTCCCCTCTGCGCTTCCTGCTGCTCCTGAGAAAAGACAGGACAAGTAAGCGGACATCCGAAGCAGCTTATTCCTTTCTATGCATTGATGCACAAAAATTAAATATAGGTGTCTTGAAACAGTTCAGAAGTGTATCAGAAGATATACAGCTAAGATATYTAACAGTTTAAACTTCACGTTATTCTACTTTTCTTTTTCTTCCCTTTCCACTCAAAAGAAAACAAACCAAAATGAACTGGATTTGGATTTTGTGTATTTAAAATTGTCCAATGTGTCAGCATTGAATTTTGTGCATTTAAAATTTTAAAATGTTTCTACAAGATAAAAAATTGAATCTGTAAAAAAAATAATACATTTTACAAARCTATATCCTAAAATCCAGTTTTTAAAGAAGTATTTGGGGTTTGTATTTCCATAGAATGTATTTACCCAGAATTTGYGTGATGTAAAATTAATTCTAATAATTTGCCAAGTGAAATGCATGTATATGTAATATGTATATATTTCAAAATTAACATTTTTTAATACCRTTAATGGAACTTAAATTATTTCCACATTGCATATCTCTAAGTTATCTTTATGTAATAAGAGGYTGTAGATCATTCTATAAAAAGCTTTTGAAGAGATTTATATGCTAAGAAACCAAAATGAGCCATTATCTTACTCAAACGATTGGCCTTTATTACATTTAAGATCATCAGTCARCATGATCTATGATTTTGTAACCTGGATCCTCTCCAGGATGATGAGTTTGGGCCAAGTGTAACAGAACTTAAGTTGTATGAATGCAGGAGAAAATATGGAATTTAATTTACAAGTGTAATTTCTGCTATAAACTTCCTAGTTATACTGTTCCCAAATACCATGAACCAATTGAGCACAACTGTCCTCAAAAGAGATCAGAGGATGTCAAGTTTATACCTAATAATCCCATCTTAACAAGCAGTAGTCCTTGTAGAGACATTTCATACCAGCAGTAAATAGTTTAGATAGATTTCTATTTGCAAAAGAACTGATTAGTGATRCTGACCTTCCTTGTATGGCTCTACAAAGGAAGAGTCATATCTGGGAGGTAGTAGTGAGTTGGGAAATTACTKACCTGGCAAGTGCTTTGTTTGAACATAGAGCTGTAAAACAGTTTTCAATCCCAAAGGCTGAAGCAGACAGGAAATTTGTTCATATATTCTTGGTTCCTTTACACAAAGTTCTTAAAAAATAAAATTTCTGCATATTTCTGAACATTGTTTTGGTAGCAAATTCTAAATTTGATAGAAATTTGTCACCAGAAAGTGATTATTACAGGTRTAGGCATCCTAGGAACCAGTTAATGAACCAGTTATATAACAAAAGAGATTGTAAGTCAGTGAGGAAAGAGTTGGACCACCTTTTTTAAACTGGGAAGCACACAAAAGACTGAATTCTTGTTGTACCACAAATTGAGGGAGATGGCAGGGGAAGGGGGGTAGGGGTGGGGAGAAAGAGAGAAAATAAGGCATTGTCATATTTATTTCAATGTGATTACAGCAGTTCTAAGAGAAAATAAAATAATTCCTATAAAGTCTGACAGTTGTTTCCTCTTTTACTCTGATCTGTGACATATCAAGCAGACAGCATGGATATCAGGAAAGACTTCCAGCCCATTACTTTTCTCACAGGACACTACTATGAGATGTGTTGTCCCCTACCAGCATAGCTGAAAACTTCCCACCCACTAATCTGGGCTCTGGCTGGTAGAGACTGAAGAGAATAGAACAGTTGACTGGAATTTCCTTTCTAATAGAATTAAAATTGGACAAATACCAAGCAAACCCTTGAATTTGTCTATTTCTTGTAACACTAACTTGGACATAGGAACAGCCTCAGGCTCCACAGCCAGGAGAACAGAGGAGCTATTTCCCCCAGTCCCACAGTAACATATTATATAGATATAATTATATTATATNAGTAACATATTATATAGATATAATTATATTATATAGTATTATATTATATTATATTATATTATATTATATTATATTATATTGTATTATATTATATTATATTATATTATATTATATTATATTATATTATATTATATTATATTATATTATATCTTTAAACTATTATATATATCAGTATATCATCATTTTCTTTCTCCAAAGGTACTTCACCCATCTGAAAATAGAGGACAGATCTGTAAAGTCTTCTCATTTTCTTTCCTCTGCTAGACATCCAGACTGTATCTCTCCCAGCATCCTTCTGCCTTTAAGGTTTTTGCATTTGTGTCTGGAAAGGACTRAGGCAATTTTCAGTTTCCTAAAACAGGCGGCTCTGCCACACCTTAAAATTGTTTTTCTTTTAATAGTTGTGGTAGTTTCACTCTGTAAATATTGCTCAGAAAGCACAAATATTTTCTAAAGTTGAGAGTCCATGTACTGGAAAGAAAYTTTAAACAAAAACATAACACTGCTTTTGTTTATCTACAGATGGGAAGCCACAGTATAAAGAAGGTGTCACAACATTTACTCACATGACTAGTTTATCTCCTTGCTTCCAGTTACATTACTACTAMTAATAATATTATTAAACAACTTTAATTTCCTTATTCTTAAGCATTCATGTTCAAATAGTTTAATTGTGTTTTTTTTTTTTACATCAAATGAGGTGTTTGCAGGAGTATAAAACATTTACTACCTCCACTATGGGGATTCAGACTGATACTTATACTTGGTTTGCAACAAGACTTGCTCATTCTAATACATATMAAACTCCTGGTTAAGCATATTTCAACAAAAAGACAACTCTCATAAGAATTTAAAAATAGATGTAAACATCTAAAGATACATGCACAGGAACTTTGGTATAACATGAACAGAAGAGGGAAGATTAGACCACCAAGTAGAGACTGAGTCAGCTCATAAAATATGAACCTAGAAATGATGTATAGCATTACTCCTTTTCTCTAACTTACCAGMAAAATGGAAAACCCTAGAGGAAAACAATCTCTAACATGACTGCTTCAAGTACTGAGCCCAGAGGTGGTTAAAGGTTGCTAATCACCTCAGAATTTATTCCTARATTCACTCAAGTTTCTTGGATACATTGGATACATTGAGTTCCCTATGCTAAGAATTATTTAAGGTTAACAATTTGCTGTGTAACTGAGATAATATAGTTTTGTAAGATATCAGTAGCTAAGCAACCACAAATATTTACATACATATATATGTAAAAATACACATACCAYACATATACATGCCATGGAAAAAATATAAATCAGTGGAAAATAAAATACTGCAGACTCAGGAAGTAAACAAAAAGCTACTCCTAGATTCTTCCATGGATGTACATGCAATAATCAAACAAATACGATGGTCTTAGTTTCTTTATGAAGAAAAGTATTAGCAATTTGACTTTTAATACATCAATCCCTCATGACCTAAATAATTTTTAAACTTATAGACAACATCAGAATTTGTCAAAAATGTGGAGATCAAAGACCTTAAAAGATCATTTACAATTGGCAGAGCACTTTATTAAAGCCAGCAAAAGAAGCCAAGTATCCTAATTCAGGCGGCTTGAATTGTCTCACAACCTGCAAATCTAATCATCTGTATCCAGTTCTGACTAGCAGATGCAGCAGCAGAGAGCAGCCAATGGCAAAGGAAATAGCAGTGGCTTTCTAAGTTACATAGGGAGCAGTAGACAGAAATGTGGGGTGAAGCTCTGTCCCATAAGTAATGCAGTGTTGAAAGGGATGAAGAAAAGATATTGTTGTTAACAAGGAACGGCAGAAAATGAAGATTTTGAGAGGAAGAAATCACACTTGTGTTTTAGGGGGTGTAAGAATAATTTAGTGTATTTTAGCAAAGAAAGAAAGACACAGATAGTTTACAAAAGCCTCTTCCTACCTAAAATATTCTATAAAATAGAGGCAGAAGAATCTACTGTACAACACTGCTTCATCATGAATGTGACTCCAGTAATTCTAGTTCTCCCAAAACATAAATTTTTCCTTAAATTCTGTTTTTTTCAGATCACATCAGAAGATGCCTTATCCTATGTCCTGCAGTGCAAAGATGCTTAGTACTCGGCTTTTTAAGGGTTTCCAACTCTTTGTGGAAAAAAAAAWTTAAAAAAATTATTAAAAAAATATTAAAAGTTCACTGTCTTTGGCACTTCTGCAGCAGTAAGTTCTGGTGCTAATTTCAGTACTTYACAATGTGTTAATTGGAAGAYTTATTTCTCTAGGTGGTGCTGATAYCAGCCTTTRTTAGATGCAGAGTTACTGGTAAAGAGGACCTAAAAACTTTGCAGCGTGTTTTTTGCTTCTGACTGCAGGAGGATTTGACCTTCCTTTTTGAACACCATTACGCTTTCATGATTCCTACTAAATGGTGCTCTTCTTGAGATGAGGGAGTGTGCTTAATGCTTTATTGCAAAATTATAAGTATCCTTAGAACATTTTTTASGTATTCTTCTGTTTAGTTTATGCTAGCAAAGATTTTAAGTAAAAAACAGTCAGTCCTGATGGCTGAATAGAAAGGCTGTCATGTTCCTTAAGGATGAAAAGGTGGCAATTTATAATTTCTGCTCTAAAGATCTTGTTACAGATGATTGATATACTCTCCATTGAGAAATCCTGTCTTAGATAAACACAACGCCACCCAAGACTGACTCCTGCTCTGACAGCTCCAATGTGGCTTGGCAATTGGGATTTGGTGTTGTTGGTGTGTGTCCCCTCTGGCTATGTCTCTTTTCCCGTGAAGAAATTTCTCTGTCTGGCCCATCTGATCAGTACATGTCCCACAGAGCACAGTACTGCAGAGGGCTTTGTGTGCTGGCTATGACATTTCCAAAGTTAACATAAATACAAGATGCCATAGATGAGCAATGTGATGGTTGGCTCTCACAATTAAGGGGTGAATGCTATGGTATGTTAAGAGAAGTTTTGTAGATGTATAGTTATTTTACCATAATCTGTCATCCCATAGRCCTCTTTCCCCTCCCTCTTGCATTGCCGTCACAGGATGGCCTTGGCRGCTGGGGCATTTGGGGAGGGTCTSCTTGTTACTRTGGTAACCCCTGACCTCCAATCAAGATGTAAGAAAGTGATTTCCACCACTGGGTGGCAAAGAAGGAATTGACTGACAAGGACTTGGGAGTAGCTAAAGGTATAAAAGGTGGAGCATCCRTGTTGTAGACGAGCMTGTGGTGGTTTAGTTCCGTTATCTCAGTGCTGTGGGTTTTTTTTCTTTTTCAGTCTTCTGTTGTACTTTTGTTAAGATTTAATAAATCTTTGAAATTTTAAAAGTGGGCATCATTTCTCACACAAAAGTTTAAGGGCTTTACGTGGACAGCTCTATGCAGGATGAGGACCAGGCTCACATGAAGACTAAGAAAAATAAATATTCCAAGCAGAAAAAGAATAATAAACACCAATAAAACAAAAGTCCACATTGAGACTACTTTACAGCTATTTATTAAAAACATTTCAAAAGTTCATGACAGAAAACAGAATCATTTTATTATAAAAGTTCTGTAACAGCAGTGCAATAATTTCTGTCACAAGTAGAGTATCTTGAGATACTCATTGGTGTTCAGCCTCACTTTAGGTATCAATAGCAGGTGAAGATGTTTTGTTCTTTGAGAAATGCATCACTGAACATTATACACAGCTCTGTACCTTTCAATTAATCCTCAAATAGAGAAACTAATAATATAATTTTTTTATTCAGCAAGATGTATATTGATTTCTGCTTCTAAGAAAAAAGAATAAACAAACCAAGTTCAAGTATATTCCTAGAACTTAGGTGAAAATTATTTCCCCTCAACTACCTGAAGGTTCAAGATAATTTGAAGCTTCATAAGCCTTAGATAAAGGCCCCTTGAGAATGCAACTTTCTCAGGGGGCAGCATAAATGAGCATCTGAGATGAATATTACAGAATTGTTGAGGTTTTTGTTTGGTTGGGTTTTGTCTGATTATTATTTCATATCTTCCTTCAATGGAAAGTTAAGCACACTGTGTTGGATAATTTCCTCCGACAATATATTTGCTTAATATTTTGCAGCTATGCAACACAGAAAGTTTTAATAAATATTTTTGTAAGCAATAAACGTAGTTGTTTTAAGGAGAGTGTCCATTCATCCATTTTAGAGATGAGTAAACTTAGGTGCACTGCAATTAACAACGAAAGTGTTTAAAAACTATTTATAAAATGAAAATCCACTATAAGTAAGTCTCTAACATAATATATCTTTAATTTTGAATGCAACTTTGGCTTTAGTTTCAATAAACTGATTTGCTGCCTCCCAAGTTGTTCGACACAGTCCTTTATGGGGGCCTTTGATAAAATCACTGACGTTTCCTGAGTGGATACTTGGCTAAGATTAAGAAGAATTTGAGATATACAGAATTATGTTAGTCTTTGATCTAACTAGGAAAGCTGGACAAGAAAAAGGTTCCTGATATCCACATTTCCTCCATTTTACATCAGGCTCAAAAACAAATGTTTTGAAAATCAAATTCTTACCTTTCCCAGAAATAGGTAGCTAAAGCTGCCTATACCCTCAAGGCTCAACAAGGATACCAGATACATGGATTCAGTTATAGTAAATGCTGTAGGAGCCATCCCATTTTCTTTCCTATCTAAACAGGAATTAGAAATTAGTTAATTATATTTCTTACCTGATGAGCATCTTGTCAGCCTAAAAGCTGGTTTACATTTTTTTTTTTTTTTATGTATCTTCTTTAAAAAGTGTTACTATTTCTACCATTGAATTATCTTTTTCCTTTGGAACAATTCCACTTTATCCAGCTGAAGTATTTATTAGCACAAAGAAATGCTTCAAATATTTCATTTTGCCAAAAATTTCAATGCTTCCTTGCTCTTTTTAACATTGAAGCTTTCTTTTTCTACAGGATGTCAGTACTTCAGTASTTATTATACTTTTAAAATATTGAAATACACGTAATCAAGATAAAAATGAACCCTCCTCACTGCCAAGGTTTGTTCTACAGATAATTCCAAGTTCATTAGAAACAGAAAAGCTTTATTCTAAACATCAATATGCTGCACAAGTGCTTCCTTGACAATTAGGAAAACTAAACTTTTCTAGTCTTTTTGGGCTCATCTACTTATGCTATGATTTCCTCAAGCTCTTTAGCTTTTAGGTGCTTGAAGCCTTTAACACATCCATTTTTTAAAACTCTGATTGCSTTATTAGTAAGCTAGTTTTCCCATTAGTCGCAGATCATGTACATCAAAATTTCAGTTTCAAAATCTTTCTAAGATACAGGAGATTCAGAACAATAATAACAAAATCTTATTTCTATCAAAATCTGTATCTAACATGAAACATGGAAACCATAGTCCTGATTTAGCCCCAAGAATCCACCACCAAATCTCAAAAAGAATTAAGCTTCTTGACATGACAAGGCCTAAAACGTTAGAAGGAGAGTTCAGTGTGAAGTCAGACATGTTCTGCCTGAATCTGCCTGCAGCAGGCCAGGAGGAAACACTGGCTCTTAATTCTTCCTGAGGCTGAAGTGGCTGATGTCCTCTTCTACTTGGGATATGCATCTCTTAACCTTCACTCTATATTAAACGTATTTTTGTTAGGGGAAAAAAAAAAAAAGGATTTTCTCTCTATATAGAAACAGGTGTGGTACCTATCACCTATAAAATAGCAAATAAAAACAGCTCAAGGACCAAAAGTCTTTTCCCAGACTAAAGGAATTTGACTATACGGTCTTTA
Organism: Cardinalis cardinalis; assembly: GCA_014549065.1. Taxonomy (NCBI): domain Eukaryota; kingdom Metazoa; phylum Chordata; class Aves; order Passeriformes; family Cardinalidae; genus Cardinalis; species Cardinalis cardinalis. The sequence continues at coordinate 329,048 of JACDOX010000007.1, forward strand.
AAGAAGATGCCTTAAACAGGAAACTATAGCTTATTTACTTAGAAGTTTTTTCAGTAGAAGCTTTGAATATATGTAGACAGGATTAAGTCATTGGGGAAAAAAATCCAGAAATAAGAGGCCAAGTGGAAGGTATGTTGTAAACTCTGAAGTAAGAGAGGTCATTTGGAATGAACTATTGCTGAATCCCTGCTCTCAGCATCACATTTAAATTTTATTCAAGGATTTTTTCACATACAAGTAATTCTGAAGAAGGGATCCAAGTCCATGGTTCTGAGAGCGCTGCACATTTAAGGTGTTAGCAGCAAGAATGGGGTTACTCCACGAGGGAGGACAGCCCAGGGATGACATTGAAGCAGGCAACACCTTCATTGACCTGTGTCCCAGCCTGCAGAGCCCAAGCAGGGCATTGATGACTGTGACCATCGACAACCCCAGACACATGCAGAGGAAGATCCAGATTCCCTTTAGGGAGTAAAGGCCCAAGCAACACATCTGGGAAAGCCAGGAAGAAGGCACACCTAGAGCCCAGCTTGGGRAGGGATTAAGGCCCCCAGATTAAGTTCAAATGGAGCTCCTAGACCCATGGAATGGTGTATGTAATAGGAGGGGCAAATGGGCCAGGGTTGGTACAGCCTGATAGTAACCACAGCACTCTGTCCCAAAAGCATCCCCTGAGCCTCAATTACCAAACCAAGTTTAGGCTGCATAGTAGCTCAGGACAGCACTGGCCTTGAGTCYTGAAATATTCTGATCCAGCTACCATAGGTCTGGAACTCAGATGCCATATCAGTGTGCAGMCAGGTGAGAGAAGAGAATTACAGTGGACATGTCTCTATTTGTATGTAGCCAACCCACATTTTTATCAGATTTGCCACAGAGTTCAGAATCTTGAATTGAGTTTGCTGTTGAGGTACTACTTACCATGTTGGAAACATTCTGCTTTCAGTTAAAAAAACCCAAAAACCCAAATTAGAACAGTAAGACCAACTTACTGAAACAACATTTCACCTTCAATTCTATTGTTACCAAAACATCAGGGAACTATCATGATGCTAATTCTCAGTGATAGGGATTTTGTGGCCATTGAGTCATTSCTGCAATTAATTTCACAGTGAACATTGTATTCATCCCATGTAATCCTCCCACTGAATTGCTTGATCTCGCAGCTTGATCAAATTAGACAAAAGTTTCAGGATTATATTAGGGTCAGACAGAAGAGGTTTGCAGAGAATGAGAGAATGCTAACCACACAGTGATTAGCAGTGGACACTGAGGAATGATCAAGGCTTAAACCAGGAAAGAATATGGTCTTTTGGGATGCTAAAGCCAAAACTAAACGAACCCTTGAGCTCTTGCCAAGTCTAAAAAACTAAGCGAGAAAGAAAATCAAACAAGGTAAAAATTATACACAGTCTGCTTGACTTTAGGAAAGGGTAATCCTGCTTCTTGTTATAGATGAAATTAAATGTTTCTGGCAAAAGCTATATTTTTAATATAGTAGAATAGTCACTAGGCACTGAAACTCCATTTCAAAGCAGAGTTCATTCTGCTGGGGTATACAAAGCTATTTTTCTTAACTACTCAAGCCACTCCGCCTACCACAGGCCTACCACTGCTCCTTTGAAGTCAATAAAAAGGCTCCTATTGATTTCTACAAGTATGGGATCAGATGTAATGCCAAGATCGTCCAGGAAGTAGGAAAAGTTGAATATTGAAATAGCATGATGAATACCTGCCATTTTTAGCTCTGCYATAAAGGCATAAAGTATAAACGTAAGCTGCTGCTAAATTTGACCAGAGTCAGGAACTCTCCTGTCATGTTTTCTTCCAATCAAGCCTAGTATGGGTGGAAATATCTCGTCCTGCTCTGTTGCAGTGAAATATTACACCAGGAGCTGAAGAAAARTACTCAGACATCAACCTCCAACACTGCTTCCTATTGAGACATTGCTTAAGGGACCTTCCTTTTTTGAGTGGAGTCTGATAACTTGAACAGCTTTTGTCATAAGTGCCTTTACTTTGTGCTAGTTTCTAACAGATCTCATATAGCTGCATTGCAAGGCAATGATTAACATTTGTCCATTGCCAGAATTTACCAGATTTTTCAGCTTGTGTTTTGAAATAAATCAGTAACCCAAACAATGAAAGCCTAGTCTTTTTTTTAAACCAAGACAAGGTGAAGAACAGTGTGGGATAGACACCTCCACTAGAGCTGAACATTCTCCCTAGGGCAAMTTGTTGCCTCTGAAATATAATCCASTTTAGAGATACAGGTGGTAGAGAAAGCTGGTGTGAAGCTAAAGGAGAGCAAAGAATAACAAGGATATGRGAGCAGAGRTTGCAGACCAGTGTCTTCATGAAAAGCAACAGAGACCRCCATACAAAATACATCAATATAGTGACATACCTCATTTTTTATATTATGTTCATAATTCCTTTTCATCATAGAAATATTTAGATCAAATGCTAGACAGGCCTTACTGCACTAGGGCCTTCACAAAGATACTTTCAGAAGAAAAAGTCCCCTGGGAGCTTGCAATTGTAATAGGAMTTTTCACCGGTTATTTGTGTAATCTTACTTGTATCTGCATGTTCAGCTGATGTACAGTAACACCAAAAAGTGGTGTAAGTAAACTATTATTTCACATTCTTGAAAAAAGATCACTGATTTTTTAATTTCACCACTGAGGTAGCAGAAATGAATAAGTGTGCCACCAGTTAGTTGAAATGTTAACAGGACCAAAATCACACTGAATTAAGCTTGTGGTATACTTGCACTAGTGTTTTTCAAGTACATTCAGGTTTCCTCAAAGCAAAAAATAATCATCTAAGACCCAGTTTTACTACTTGAACCTACTATCCTGTTTGCCACTCAGGCACAAAATGTTCTCTTATCATTCTACCTCCATTCCACAGATATCTTCAAACAGCTTAAAATTGCACATTCTTTTGTGTAAGTTCTTCATTTGCTTTTGTTYTTCATAATAATGTCACATATAGAAAAGAGACAAAGTGGGAAGTAACAATTTTCTTTGATAAAACCCTGATTGGAAGACACTCTAGGCATAAGTAATAATTGCAATACRCATGCAACACACGTGCAATTACTGTCATTGGCTGAATTTTTTAAAATGTCATGAAATCTGCATGAATAATAATCTGAGTTGGAAGGAGCCTACAGGAATTATCAAGCTCTTAAGTGAATGGCCCACAGGAATCAAACCCACAATCTTGGCATGATTAGCACTATGCTCCAACCAGCTGAGCTAATCTCAAATATTTGCTAATGAACTAGAGGATCTACAAAGAACCTTCATTTTTCTGTTGTACTGTGCTATTCTTACATCAYGGATTTGACTGAACCCTAATAGCTGTGTTAATAGCTGTAAAGTGCTGGGTGTGTATGTCTACACTGCTGATTTTGAAGTATGGTCTATTTCTAATGACGGTATGAAAGGCTGTAGAAGAACCTCACAGAGAACATCTTGCTGACATTTAAATGTCACTTGATAGATACAATATTAATGAAAAGCTCTTTCCTACTGTCCTCCAGGTTTTTTTGTTAAAAGACATTCCCAGAAATCTTATGTGCTTATCTATTTTCATCTCAGTTTTGGAGAGAAATCTCTACCAACATTGTCTCTCTAGTTTACACCATCCTATGGAATAAAATAAAATTAAGAATATTTTTTTAAAATATCTGTATAATGTTTTTCATATGAAACAATTGCTAGCAATTACCAAATAGGACAAGTTCCCCTGGAAAAAGGTGATAAATATCACTATATCAATAAATATCATTGCTCAAACAGCAATGTGTTTGTCCATGACTTTTTATCTTTTCTTTTGTTTGGTTAATGCTTATAAATTGAGCCCCTAATTTATTTTCAGCTGAGCTTGAAAAAGCAGAGTTAGAGCTCCAGTTTTATTGCTTACTGTTGGTGTTATAAGCTTCAAAGCAAACTTCCTTCCCTAGATATTATCTCTTATCATTAGCTACCAGGACATGCTTTATCCTACTTTTTCTGGATCAAAAAGAGAGATAAGGCAGAAACTTTGGATAAGGGATATCTTTGCAGAAACTAACTGAATCTTCTTTTAAGCAAAGTTTATCAATATTTAACYTAGTATCTACAGGTAATATGTTTGTATTTTTCATAAAGGTGACTTAGAAAAATATTTAAATGTAAGAACCCTAAAGTTTTTCATCCTGTAGAATTGCACACTCTATCTGCATATCCTGCAGTGTGCTGACTTCGGCTTTGACATTATGCTGAGACAGTGGCTTGCATTTACAGACACTTTTAGGATTTCCTTCCAGAACTCTCCAGAGATATATAGCAATTTCTTATATCACAAATTAAACCTGTGGAGTCATTAATTCTTTCAAAATGTTTCTGACACATCAATTATTAATTTCACTTTTATATTCAGTGGCTTTCTACTGATGGCTTTATAGTTATATGCTGTTGTGGTAGAGAGAACAGGAGGAAGTGAAGAGGTACATAAAGCAAAGAAAAATCATTAGAAATATTTAAGTTAAAAATCCTTGTGTCTCATAAATTTAATTGTAAATATTGACATCTCATCTTCAGAAAGATTTACCTTCAGAAAGGTAAATCTTTGATTAGACACTGATAGCAGGCTAATATGTAACATATTTTAATAAATAGTGTGGAAGTTAAAGTATTGACTGCTAGCTTGCAAAGAGGGAAAACAACTTCTAACATCAGATAGGTGAGTCACTACATGAAACCTCTGGTCACTGAGGAGTGCCTCAAAAGGAGTGCCTAGGATGCTGCACTTTGCAGAGCATTTCTGAGTAGTATTTTCGGTATTGAAAACTTTACCCACAAACTTAGTGTATTTATCATCACCTTTCTTTCTTTTCCAGAAAGCAAAATACCGGTCCTTGACCATTGTTCCCTAACCCACAGGAATAGCTGTGTTTTAACAATGGGCTGAGATTCTTGTTCAAATTTCTCATCTTAAACCATAACCAATATTTTTGTTTCACCTAAATGAAAATATACATAGAAAAACTATAAACCAAAGGACTGTGGTTTGGTTTTGAACTTTTATTTTTCTTTCCCAAGAGTGGGCCTTCATAAAAATAAGGGGCCAGCTACTATGTGTTTTTAATCTCTCTAATACTGAGGAGAACTTAATAGGACCATTAATCTAACCCTTTGTTTTTATTTTTAATGTAACATTTTATTTTCTTACTGGAAAAATAATTTTAAAATAAAATATGCTGTTTAAAATAATATATATATATATATATATATATATGTATGTATGTATGTATGTATATATATTCAAATTTGGAAAACATTTTGAGGGATTTTTAATCCCAAAGAGAAAAACATGCTGAAATTGTTTCCTTTTCAAGAAAAATATGTGGGCTTTAACTGCTGGTATTCAAAATATGGCAACATCTGATTTTATTTGTCTGTAAAAGGAACAAAATAGAAAAGAGCTTGAAAGAAAAAGCACTTTACTTAAAGTCTCTTCAGGGAAGCAAATATAATTCAGAACCAGATACGTGCAGGGAAAGTAGACACAGGTCAAGTTTAAAGAAGACATAATCATAAAGCCCGAATGAAAGACGCTTGTTTAATTTATGTCAAAGGTCCAACACAACAACTTTGAATGCGTGTGGGAGAACAAAAATGATACATACAGAGGGCTAAAGGTTCCTTATGATGTTCCTTAAAATAAATTGTGGAGGAGTAGAAAGATGTACACTGTATTGAAACTCCAAGGACCTGCAAGTATCACCCCTCCTAGAAGACCCTTAGTTAGAAATGTTCTGAACCATCAATTCACATGATTGTCCTAAAAAAAACAATGTACTTGAAACGTTAAGGGAAAAGATGATATTGAAGATCAAGTCTCTCTCCTCTGGAAGCTGTTAATTAAAAAATACTTTTTCTGTTGCTTTCTGTTTTCTACAGACATTTTTTCCTGCCTGGGTGGATGTGCTGGTAATCATTTCTACTGGTTCCAACTCAGCTGACAGAAAGGCAACACTTATCAGTTTGCACACCATAAATGCTTGTCAAACCTATGGAAAACATCAAAAGCACTAACACAGTCTTGACAAACCCACAAAAATACCTCTGCCTTGACCAGAGTAATTTTGTATGTCTTCCAAATAGGAAGCTAAACCTGATACTCCTGCAGTGCTCATCAAAACCTGATACAATTGAACTTACTCCCTCATTGTTTCTATATAAATATTTTTAGCTTCAAGAAACCATGGTTAGGACTTTTCTATTCTAAATAACAATGATTTTGTCTTGTTACTTTTGAGCTTTAAAATAAATACAATAGATTACTAGTAGCTGACTAAATGTATTTAATCTACTTTAATGTACAAAAAAKGAGAAATTTTATGCTACATTTGATAATATTTACAGATATGAAAAACTTAGGATTTTTATTTTTCTATTCCAAACACCCATCTGAAAAAAAGCAAAGTGTAACACAGGATATAAAGTAGCAGGTGTTTCTATCATTTGTTTCTGTACACCAAATTGCAATATTCTGAATTTCAAAGTATACTTGTTGTGTGGATTAGACAAATTTTTTCAAAGAATAAAATTTTAATGTGCATAACCAAACAGCTTTGAACTCTACTCTGACAACTTTCCAACAGAGATTTGAGAAGTTGGAGATATCCTATATGTAGGCAAGATCCACTGAAAATTTAACCTTCTTTTAAAAAGATTTTGCTCATCAGTAGTGATTTGAGTCCTGTAGTACCATATGCAATGACATTTTATAATCCTAATCATAATKCTATGAAGATCCATCCTAAAAGCAAAAAAAGTGATGATTATACCCTTTTCTTTTCCCAGTATTGATTATATTCTTTTGAAGGTATTAAGCTGCAGTTTTCCTCAAGACCCACAACACAGCATAGTTCAAGTACAAAATAATGCTTCCCTCTACCATAGYTGAAGTATAAAATAATGGCAGGGTGCCAAAACATAGGATACTGAAGGATTTTACTTTTCAAGAGGGCAAAGAATGAACAAGTCTGTCCACTCTACAGGGTCAGTTTTGGTTTTACAAAGAGGCAAAGTTATCCCCCAAAAGTTATTCTTTATATTTCCTTCCATGTTGGCTTCTCATGAGGGTTCTTTCTTTGTCTCACGCACATGTACATCTCTGTTTGCCTTCCACTTCCCCACCTATATCTGACTGCATATTCATCAATGACAATTTTGGTAAATTATAGTGACAGGCTATTCAGTACCATCTGCAAGAGCAGAAGATATAGGGAACATTTTTTCCCAATAAAATAATTAACGATAAAATTGTTTTATCTTTAAAACCCCCAATTTCCAGACCACTGGAAGGAGTTAGGGAAGGTGAAATATCTGTTTTAATTAATGTTCATTGTATAAAAGTGCTCAGACTTAAAAAATATGCAGAACTCCACTTGCCTCTGTAAGGGAATATATAAAGGCTTGATTCTTGTCCTGAAGATCTTAGTCTCAAAGAAAACTTAATATTTAAAGACAATTAATGTGAGAGAGGATGATTAAATTGTCTGCCAAAATGCTCCATAAGAATCTCTTATTATTTAAATCCACCTAAATACTCAGAAAAAAAGGACTGGTTGAAAGCTTCCACATTCAGCCACTCTATTCCTGTCCCTTTAACTTCAATCAGTCTAATTTATACATGCCAGCCCACCTATCCCCACACCACCCCCCTCAGCAGCTTGCTAGTTTTTAGGAATTAATATTTCATTAAAATAAAGGTTATCACCATGGGGTGTTAATGGCATTGTATTTCTATTCAGAACACTAAGTGTAATTTGAATCATCAATAGAAGAAACAGAAGGAACAGAAGGAATGACCTTTCWTGAAATGTGCTGCAGGAAGAGAAATGTCAATAAAAAGCAAACAGTGTTTGCATATCCCCTTACAAACAGCCAATTCCTGTTTATGCAGTTAGGAGAGAAGGCTTTTTGTGAGCCATCAGCTTGGCACAAGGGATCACTTGACAACGTGGGAGTGAAATAAGAGCTCGCACATCCCATGCAGTGTCCTGCTGCTCAGCTTCAGCAATCAAATATACATGAAGCTCTTTGCTTCAAAATGGCAACAAGTTTAGGACCAGCAGATTAGAGAAATCAATGACTTTATCTTGTGTTATCCTGTTCTCTTTAAAATTCCAAGAATGTCAAGCAAACAAATGCATGACCATAATAYGAATGCTATAAAAGGACCATAATACCAGAAACATTCACTACTTGAAGAAATAAACACTATTAAATGTGAATATTTTTATACAACTATATAGCCTCTGAATAAGGCATCAGATCTTCTGGTTCTCCTAAAACTGCTGTAAAACTTGGGGAAAGCCCTGTTGAATAATTCTCAAACTCCCTAAAATTTCTGTAGTTTTCTGTGGTAAACTTGATCCCAATCACTTTATGTGAGAGAAACAAAATACAACAAAACAACCAACAAAAAACTACCAAACAAACTCAACTCTTTAGAAAGCCAAAAAAGACACTACAAAATAAACATGAATCTTCAGGCATAGATGTGACAAGAGAAGTTTTCTAAGTCAATAATTTAAGAACATATCCACTCTGCAATAGAGAATGCTTTTTGAAAGCGGTAGCTTTTGAAAGCAGTTAATGTTGCACTACAGATCAATCTCTCTCCCATGCGGTTCATAACTCTGCAGGAAAGAATTCCCTATTAGATGCACTCTGAGCATTTTAAGTCTGTGTTCTTTATCCTCTTAATTTTCCATTTACCTCTACAAAATAATACCATGATCTGGAAAGAAGTGCAGTAAATGAAGTGACTAAATATGTTGGAGAGATAAAAACATGTCATGAGAGAGTTATTTGACAAAATCTGGGCTAAATATTGTCCTCAGTTTCCAGTCTTCTTAACCAGCCTGTCAACAAACCTCAGGATTTACCTCTGAACCTTCAGCCGTGTTACTCCATGACATGCTCAATATGAACTGGGTTCAGCTTCTGAGCTCTTACCAGAGCTGGGCATGATGAGTCTTCAGTTTAGGCATTTAACATAGCATGAGTTTACATATCAGGACAATAAAAGTCCGTGTAACATCTGTGGGACAGCAACTAGAGAACTTAGAAAAGCAGTTTAAGTCTCATTCTGGATGTCTTGGGCCCCTTCCACTCCTGCTGTGCTTCAGGAGCACATTTCACATGAACTAAACCATGTAAAAAACCTATCATTTGCATGGCTGTATACAACACAAAGGTTAGATTTCTGGAGGAATTGAGGATAAACATGCATTACTATTTTTACTTCCCCCACAGAAAATTGATTATCAGAAGTTCTCACAGGAGAAAAGAATTACCTACCTGGAATCCATTTAAAAAGTGAAATTCTGAATTAATCTCTGGGGAACAACTTGATCAATTTTATTCATACTTTGAGGATAGTTTTAATTCTCTTTAAAAGTCCATTAAAAAAAAAAAAAAAAGATAAAAATAATACCCAGAGGTAAAAAGAAAAAGAAGGGGAGGGAGGAGAGAAAAAAAGAAGACATACAGGCTACTAATGGAACTCTTATTGAAGCCTTAATTAAAAGGAGGCACTTGATCACTCTGTAATCACTGCCTTGAATTAAATGTCTCAAGTGCAATAACTAAAATATAATGGGACCATTCAAAGCGATATAATGGAACAACATACTTTTATTTTTTGGCTTATGCTTGGTTTCTCCAGATCTCTTTTTATAAGTATTATTAAAAATGCATATTTATATTGCTTGGAGGCAACCTCTTCCCAAGAGTTCAATCATGAGAACAACAGAAGTGGCAATTGCCAAGGTACTTCTCAGATTAAGAATCTCCTACGGGTTCAACATTTGTATAGGCAGAGTAACTCTGAAGCTTTGAATAATTAGCCTTTCTGCAAGGAAAATGAGACCACTTTCCTYCACATCAGGGTAACCTTGAAGAAAGTTTGTTGAAGTTAAGTTTTCACTAATTAAAAAGGAGAAATAAGGGAGATGAAAGGGGGAAAAAAAGGACCTTTTATAAGACAACATTGTAAAGGCACAACAAGGGAAAAAAAAGTTGTTAAGCAGTGTACAGATGAAATGAAACAGTGAAATAACATATAAAGATAAAACTTTAAAACTTTAAAATATATAAAGATAAAACTTTTTAAAAAATAATATATAAAGATAAAATAAAATGTTCTTAATTTAATTTTTTATTGCAAATCAACTTAAGATAGCCCTGTATTGAGGGGATATAACTACATGTGTAAGCAAGTTTTCAATTCCTACGTCTGGGTTCATATTCTTGCAGCAAATTTAGTACTAGAGGTAAGGAATTTTTTTTTCATTTTTGACAAGAACTATAGCAATACCTGGGTGGATTATTAAGGAAAGAGAAACAATGTAGAAAGATATTTCATTAGCAGGATACCTTGCTGTAAATTAAAAACCTGCAGGCAAGCGCATATGGCACACCAGGTATGGGACCCAGAGACTTATTAAATGCCCAAAGCATATTTCTGACAAGAACTGAGGAAAAATCCAGAAAATTAAATGCAAGAAGTTTCAATATATTCAAAATCACATTCAATTTCTAAAGCCCTTATTACATGTATAGCATGAAAAATAAATAAGGAATAGATTTACGTACTCACAGGCAAAGCATACAGAAGKAAAAGAAGAAAATTATGAGGAAAACCAGATCTTGCTTCCAGTGTAGTAGTAGGACTCTGGTTTTGCTGTACTGTAGGTTTTATTTAAACCAAATTTGCTAAATTAATCTGTTTTCAGAAAAGGAAAACTGTTTGATTCCAACTGGGTATCTTTCACCAGGCTAATTCTTTACTTTTTACAAGCCTAAAAACCAAACAAAAAGAAAGTGCTAACTTTAAAGTCATAAATGTCAGCATGAATAACAAAACAAAACAAACTTTAAAAAAAACAAAAGTGGGAAATGGAAATTCTAAAGGCTCTCAACAGCTTTCTTCTAGTCAAAGTGAGGGATTATATTCCCTAAGTATTCAAGGAACGCTAAAGGACTTAATGGATTTAWAGGCCTTTCCGATTTTATATACAGGTCCCACTGAAATTAAGTCTCTGTGTTATGTTTTCATCATAGATTCCTGGGATCATGGTGCCCAAGAAATTGCTGCCTGTAATAGCTGAAATGTGGAAGAAAGCTGCAGCTACCTCTGAGTGCCTGCACAGTCCATTTCGCAGGTGAGAGGAAGGTCATCTAGCTCTTTCTGGATTTTTCCCCCACTGTTAACAAGGTTACCCAAGAAATCATCTCCTAGGGCCCATAACAGAGCTGAAAATCCTGCAGAAGTTGAAGTCTGCTCTGCACCTCCTGGCTTAATATCTGAAGGGCCTTTCACTGAACTTATACCACACTGAACTCAAACACAATGTGACAAACAGGCAATGAAATTCATGTTGTGATTACACCAGTTAAGCAATTTTTATAGTTGCTTATAGCTGTATGATTGTTTATTTATTCCTCTGCCAGAATAGAAATGTTAACAGTTTAAATGAAGTGTGAGTAAAAGTTGAATCAATAACTGACAAAACTTGCCAAAGTTGACACATTAGAATGACATAGAAATGACACAATAATTATCTGTATAGATTTGGGTAGTAGTTAATGTATTTCACGTTATTTAAATTGGAAAGTCATGTGTGGCATCACTGGACGTGAAGTGTATCTCTAAACAAGGGAGAGTCCATGGACCTGAATAGTAAGTTATGCCTTATTTAGCACATTTTTAATGTCACATGTTGTTTACACTGAACTCAAAAAATTATAATCAGAAAACACCAAAATTTGAATTTCATGGGCTGAATTCTTTGCTGTGATGGCTCCACTTGAGCTTATAAAAATATAAGGATCCTAGGTGGGATATAGGCAGTAATGTAATAGAATGTTCAATTCATTAACTGGGATTTAATATTAGGGTAGAAATCCATCAACTGAACTGTGAGGGCAAAATATTTCATATCTCTAAGGTATATAAGAGTCAAGCGCAACCCCTGGCAAGGATACTGCAATAGTAAGTGTTCGGGGGTTATTCAGAATAACAATAGGGCCATATGCCACCATCTCTAATCTATCCTCTAATGCACATGGGGACAAGATTTCAACTAGGATTTTTATTTACATTGATTTTCATATTATCAGGCATGTGTGGAATTAAGGGATCTCTGCATTCTGCCATTGGAGGAAAAACTATGTAATTTTCTTTCTTAAATGCTAGCATCATCAAAGTTTTGCTGACRTCCCAAAAGAATTATATGCACTTACCTTTGCTTTCAGCAGGTACTCAGCACCTTAAAGAACTGTGTCCTATACTGAAACAATTGGCAGATTGAGTTTTTTTCCTCTGCATCTCATACATGGAAGAGGTAAGGGCACAGTATGATAAGTGACTTTTATTTTGGAGAAACTCTTCTTTGTGGAATTCTTGAAAGAAAAAGCTCTAGTTCTTTTCTAACCCTTTATTATTCCTTTATGATAGTGGCACAGATTCTGTTTTTGGAAAGTACRTTTTCTCACAGGCAAGAAACCAGTAGATTGGCAGGAATGACTTGCTCTTGTGTTGGCTGGGTTCGAGAAACAAAGCATTTAATGTGTATTCTACTTCTGGTTTTTGAAACACCTGCTTCTGAAAAATAACACAAAAGTTGATGAAAGTATTTCATCTTATTTTTGAGTGCCATAAAAAATTCCTTTGAGGCAAAGTACAAGATAGCAATTCTCAGAGGGCTTTTTACACTGGAAGAATACAAAACCTCAGCTTCAAAAAATTATTTTCCAAGATAAAAATAAGAAAAAAAAGTTACACACACTCTTCAAATTTCAATAACATAATAAAGTTAGAAAGACTCATTATATAACATTTTTTAATACAGATGATTTCTTTTCTCAAATATGAAGTGATATGTATCATATACAATAGCATTGTTGTTTCTTTCAAGAAAAGTGCTGTCACTCAAAAAAAGTGTGCCAAATTTCTTGGCATTTACCAGAAACTAAATGAATAAAAACTATTCTAATTTCACCTAAATTCAAGTGTTAGCTAGTTAAGCAAGTAGTGCAATGCAATGGAAATTTATCGAAATGCTTTTGGGAGAAGATTATTTTATAATGGTCTCAAAAAAACATTTCCCTCACATTTCCTTTCTCTTCTGTGGGCTCACATGGGTGTCTAAAGAAAAGGAGATATGATGCAGTCTGGCCCCTGGATGAGATTTGGAGATCACAGGATAGAAGTTGTTGCAACCTCTGCAAATATGCATAGGTGTCACTCAGGCTTTTTTTCTTATTGCAGCATGTAATGCCAAAGAAAAATATWAGACCAACTAGATAGCTGGAAAATTCTACCATCCTGGCTAGTAGGTAACAAAGGTGGATACCCAAAAAGGAAATATGGAGATTCTCCTGCACTATAAACCAGGAAGTGATAAAGGAAATTTAAACTATTAAATTGTGATGGAATGAAGAGCATTTGTCCACAACCAAAATGTAGATACACCAAACCCCTAATGTTTGTTTCCATAATCCAATGCCAAAAAATTCTGGTTTCACTTTTTTTTTTTCCTCCTATTGTGGAAGAAATTAAAACTTTTAACTTTTGAGTAATCCCTACAATGACCAAATTATTATTTTATTAAACTTTATGGATTCTGTCTCTGAGAAACTATACAGCAAGCAAAATATTTTGCATCCCAAAATATTACTTCTTTGCAAAAAAGTGACAAAGAAAAATGTTAACTTCCACTCCAACCTTAAAATCATTCCAGGTTGCTATTGGACTTTAAAGTCTCTTTGTTCTTCTCCTCTTTGAGAGACTTTTTGCAAATCTTGTAGAAAACGAAACATAGACTCACTAGCAAAACTCAAATGCTGTTTCATGTATTAGAGATGACTGAAACTGACTGAATTTAAAAAAAAATTCTTGACTTAAAGTTCTAAAGTAAACTTTAAAAGAATGCTGTATCCCTCTAGCTCAGTACAGTCTGAATCTCAGTCATCATTTTCCTTTGATAGTCTTTGTAAGTTGCAGGCACAGCCTCAAGCAAAGACAAGCAAAAAAAGGGATGTAAGGATGCATTTTTCATGCCAATAACCAAGGAAGAAATCTAAACTCAAGTGCTTACCATACAAGAAATATACTAATAATTATAAATACAAAAAAATTAAAATACAAGGTATTACAATAAATTATATATTAATCTTTTTTCATAAGTTAAATAATATAATTTTTTATATTCTGTGCTGAATAGTGAAATAAATGATATTTGATCTTCTTACAAGTATAATGCAAATTTTTATCAATGCTGTACCATGATCCCACTTTGTAAAGCACTTCAGGGTTTTTTTCCYTCTCACAGAAAATTGCAGAGGTTTTCTACTCAAAATCTGACCCAGTCCAGATTTTTTTAAATCATAAGTTCTCAACAGAGAGTGTTAGTTGCCTATCTCAAAGCAGGATGAGCAAATATTTTAAAAAAACAACAATCCTGTTCTAAGATATTGTTATGATTGAAGCCTTTGAAGTGATAGCAATATGGAAATGATAAAGATTTGAAGTCTCAAGGGCAACTTTTACCCAAATGTGTTTTATGTACATAGCAATATATTTTCTACTTAAAACTGTAATAGTAGGAAAAACTTTATGGCAGTTTCTTCTCTTGTGGGCAAGGACACCTCTTAAAATGATAAAGATTGATATTTCAGGTGGTGCATGTAAACCACAACACATAACATTTTAAAAGCCTAATTCACTGATGATTTGTAAGACTTATCCAGCCAACTAAAATAAATACTGATGGCACTGACAGCTCTTCAGAAATTCTCAGAGACATCTGTTCACCGATGGGGTCTGTAGTCTTACAGAAGAGAAATCTGAAGGGTGCAAAATGGAAAATATTCCTTTGAGTCTTAGAAATGCCTAAGGTTTGGCTTGAACTTGAAGTCAGTTTCCTTCCTTCCTTCCTTCCTTCCTTCCTTCCTTCCTTCCTTCCTTCCTTCCTTCCTTCCTTCCTTCCTTCCTTCCTTCCTTCCTTCCTTCCTTCCTT
>JACDOX010000007.1:348746-436585 GCA_014549065.1 Cardinalis cardinalis
TTTCCTTTTCCTTTTCCTTTTCCTTTTCCTTTTCCTTTTCCTTTTCCTTTTCCTTTTCCTTTTCCTTTTCCTTTTCCTTTTCCTTTTCCTTTTCCCTCTTTCTCCATGTCTTTGTTAGACGCCTGACTGAGTTGAGACGCTACAGTACAGAATGGTGCTTAAGGAGTGTGGTATAGAGCAGCGCTGACTGCAAATTACAGCGATGACATTTCCCTGTTTCAGCAACCTGCCAAGCACACATGCTTGTGTTTTCAAAGTGCATCTTATTCTTAGTGYTCAATTAGGATGAGTGCTTGCCTGCCTTTGCAAATGCCTGCATAAATGTGCAGTTAAACCAAAACATGTCAGATAAAAATGGCAATGTTTTCCTGCTTAAGTGAAATAAAATAACGGTAATGAAATCTGCATAACATGTAATATTCATAGATATTTAAATGCATGTTTTAAAAAGCCAACTTTGTGTAAAAGAGGCTCTGACAACTTTAAGAAGATATAGATCTTCTGATGCTGAAGATACAGCTTTTCTGAAGGTTCTTAAGGATTTTAAAACAGCATATTCTAAAAGAACACTTCTCACATTACTGCATTTTTATATATGTATACGATTTTGATAGGTTTATATAATACCTGATGAAAAGCATCCAACAGTTTAGCATCAAGACAGTAAATTCATGAAAAAAGACCCAAAAACAATTAAGCCATTTGAAATATGCAATGAATTCCAAAGAATATAAAAACTTGTCAGACTTAATTCAGTTAATAGATAATAATAAAAAATAAAAAACATTCTTGAACTAAGAAGACTATTACCCCTTAGTTTTTCCTGTTGACTGCATAATAAAGACCAGGAAATCGACATGAAATTACAATTCTGTGCTTTTTCCTTGCCTTCGCTGAGACTTTGACTTTTCAGAAGCTAATCCATCCAGATTGAACAATATGTATTTTTAAAAGGAAACATCCAGAAGCAAACAAAATGTTTAGCTCTTATTTATAAGATATGAAACCTCTATCATTCTCTCATAAAGCTTGAACAGTTTTTAATTTCTGTCAAATCTAGGAAAGGGTGTGCACATATGTACATCTCCAAATCTGATGTGGATGAAATTTTAAAATATTGACCACTGCTATTTTAGTAAGAGTAAATATAAAGGTTTAATAATTTTTTCTAGTAATTTGCATTTTGCATGTCACAGAAAGAGATCAGAAGTCATGGAAATAATAAATATTTGAGCTATGTGTAACTCATAAAAAAAAGCTAACCCTGCAAGCAAGGTTTTTCTGATTCCAAACACTGTAACAGAAATTAGTCCAGAAATGAATTTTCACRTCACATAGGAGGTACAGAGACTGGTGAGTATTTGCAGACTGAAATTTTACTTRGACTTAATAATATTTTATTTTTTTTAAGTTAGTTCAAAATATGTAGATACCATTTACTGCCTGTTCTACTTAGAGTTTTAGTATGATGGGGGATAAATCTTCTTTTCCCTTGTTCTGTAAAGGCATTGCTGAGGAAAAGCAATCTAGGACTTACACAGAAAACTAATTAATATTTCAACATTGGATTCTTCAAAGGAAAGAACTGCATAAAAGTACATTATTCATTGCTGATTTTGCCTGCATGATGTCACTTGAGGTTCCCAAAGTAGAAAATATAGAGAGATAAAGAGAATAGAGTTAAAGACAAAATAGTACCTCACTAATAACTACATTCGCATATTTGCCCCTTTAAAGAATACTGATTTGTTTTTGGTTTTCATATTTTATAGAAAATTTGGTACAACTCAACACATGGTTTTCAAATCACTTGCTATATATGTGCTTGCTTGTGTGTGTGATTAATTTGCTTTCCTGCCAACTATGGGGTTTTTTCTGCATGTGTGGTTTTTTTTCATTATATATTGTTTGTTTCAGTACTTTCCCTTCTATAAACCACATCTTTCACATTTATGATACAGAAGGCAGAATCAAAAAAGCAATTTTTCCAAAGTACAAGCATTTTGATTCATTTATTTATATAGAAATTATGTTTCCTTTGTGTTTTCATTACCAAGCAATATACAGCTTGGGTCAAATAATGTTTAGCTTAAAACAAGTATTAATATCAAAATATGAAAAGAGGTACCAGACTGGTATGAGAGTAGTTAACTATCCATAGTATATTCAAATTGACCTGTTTTATTAGCTCCTCTGGCCTTCTGGAAGTATTATTCACCAACTGTCTAATTTTGCAAATGTGATAGCTTTTGTTACTCAACATCTCTATTAAATGTCCTTAGACATAGCTACTATGTAGGCCTAATTAACCCTGACATTCACAGAAGTTATTGAGGATATTTTCAATTCCTTACTCTTTTATTTGTATTTTTTTCTCAGACATCTTAACTAATCCAAGTGAAAGAAAAGGGAAAGTAAATTCTGGTATCACTGAAGAACAGTGCATAAAGAACCATATTCTACAGGATGCAGTTAACAAGTTTTAGTGCTATTTTTCCACTTTTGAATGGTAATACTTGGGATTTGCTAATGTATTAACTGCTTCTCCCTCAGCCTTAGAACTCTACATTTTAGTAAGCATGGGTGGTTTTTGCTGATGAAAAGTTAATATTTTCTGTAAAGAAGTGTCATCTTCTCAGGAGTTCCACACTTGTTTCTTTACATTACAACTTATGTCACTGTGATAAAATTCAGCACAGAAGGTGGAATTCCAATGAGTGAAGATAGGTTATGTATTCTTATATACAGAATTATATACTGAAAAAGTTATATATCATTATATATAGAAAATCTTTGAGGGGGAAAATCATCTTATTTGACATATTGCAATAGGCTTAGGTAGTATTCAAGTAAGTGAGTAAGTAAATCAATGAATAAATATATACACACATAACTAAAATKAAATTACTCTTTCCCATTCACTACAATGCAAGCATTCAAAACTGCATACTGGAAACATTTGAATATATAGTCCTTTCAAATGTGCAGGATAAAACGTAAAGGTGTTGCTATATGTAAGCAGCAAAGATGTTCAGGACATTCTTCTTATTCTCAAAATATGTGAATATTTTCCTAGTGCATTTTTGAGACTGCACAAAGCTCTAGTCCTAAGTTGTCATTGAAAACTTATTGTATTGTTATTGACAACAATTGTATTTGACAATTTAACATTTTGCAGTACTATTTGTCAGCCTTGTTAAGTAGGAGAACTATATAATCCTCCATATTACCAGAAGAGTACTGAGAAGAAAGAGACCTTTCTCAACATACAACTGAAAGTTCATTGCAGACCAAGTAATTGCTTAACAGATGCTGAGATAATTCCCTGTTTTAAGCATTCATCTATTTTGGGTGAGTATTTAGTGAGCCCAAACACGATTTTAACCAAATTAAATTTAGTTGTGCTTTAAATGTACTCCTTTAGAGTACATTTAAAGTACTATTTAGAGAGTGGGGAAATCACTTCTCATTGTATTCTCAGCACACTGAAGACATAAGTCCTTCTTATGGACTTTTTATTTCAGAACCTACCCTAATTTATACAGATATAGTTTTATATAGCTTTAGTCACGGCTTTTGGGCTTCRACTGTTTTTTTGCTTTGTATAGACGTAGTAACAGTGCAGTGTTATGCAGAGAACAACAGAAAAACAAATCAGTAATACAACTATAAAGCAGTGAAGAACTAACTCTGACCTCAGACAAAGACACAATTGGGGTTTAAATCAATACAATTTTGCTCAAACGCAGCCATCAGTTCTTTGCTCAATACTGCTTGGGAGGGTTTAACATGAACGTTATTATGGATAAAGACTATCTAAATCACCATTAATTATGTGAATAATATTCCTTGTACTTGTCATTCTCAGCTTATTAACCATAAAAAGCTTTGAGTGAATCAATATTAAAATCACAGTCAGCTTGCTATACTGCCCATTGTAAGCAATTCATTTATTTCAGGGCATATGCTATTTCCACTTCCAGCTTCTTTTAGTTTACAGATAATCAGTGATGGTTCTAAAAAATCATTTCCACACCATAGGTAGTAACTGAAAGAGGAAAATATATGTGTTCATTTGCTCTGGAGTCTTGTTATATACTATCCATAGCCTCCATCTGCAAGAAGATTGCTGCGGCTTCAACTAGATGCTGTGCAAACCCATAGGAAAAGGTCAAACTGTAGTTTTGGGATAATGCTGTTGATTTCTTTTGTGTACATGAGGCAAATGTCTGGCAAGGGGCTTCCAAAAAAATGAAAGTTTTGGTAAACTTTTATGACAGACTGTATACATAGAGGTATCTCAGTGCTGTCATGAACTTGCTAGACATGTGATATTTTACTTTCTAAAGCTGTACATCCTGTACATCCTGAGGACCTCAGCTAAAGTGCACAATCCCTCCACTATCTCATTCCTTCTTATATAAAATATTCACAGTTTTCAAAAAAACAAAAAGAAAAACAAAACCCCACCCATTTAGCCTGGGCCAAATAGAAGAATTGTGTGCAAATTTACACACTCATGGGAATGTCAGGAGTTTGAAGAGAGTCATTTGTCAGTGCTATGTTATAACCACAAATCTTGCTGAYAGTAGATATTCATTCTCCTCAGAGCATATGTTAGTGATTCAACGTGGACCTTGTACTACTACTAAAGATTTGAAGAAGCCATGAGCATCTTCTCTTATCTCTGAAGTATGCTCAGGGAGCAACTAAACCCAGCATCATGAGCATTTCTAGCACTGCTTTGGGTTTTCACAGGAAGTAAAGTCAGTAGCTTAGCATCTGTCAGTTTATCAATTTTAGGCGGTTTTGTGTTCATCTGATGGCAATTGGTACACAGTGTATAAAGCTATGTCCCAGGAATTCTTCGTTCCCTGCCTGCCTTTGGAGCCACTTGTGAAGTGGCACCCATGTCTCTGAATAAACACATCTGAATATGACCATCCATGTGACCTAGTAAAGCTCCTGACCTAGATGTGGAGGACCAGTTTATGACTTGATGCTCGGTAATTAATTATTTCTTAAGAAGTCTCTGTTCAGCATTTAGGCTGTTTCCAGCATAAGAATCCGTCCAGAGAAATTAATATAAACCTTTAATTTACTTAAATTTTTTTTCTTAAAATATAAAATAAAAGATTCTAACAATATTGTTTGTGTCTGTAAATGAAACAGGTACTATAAAGGTAGAAAGAAATTACAGCTGTGAGAGTTTCAGCTCATTCCTGGAAATATAAACTGTGAAGAACAGGGAAAGAACAATACTTCACACCTGACAGCTCAGATTATGATGCCCTACAGACCTTAACTGCCTACTCCAAATCTTCCCACATCTTTTATTAAGGAGCAGTGGGGTGATAAATACTCTAAGAGGTTGTCTTGTTCTCCTAAATACTCTATGCAAATAATTCTGTTTATGGAAAAATAAACCCACAACAATTTAAGCCCTTTCTATCTTACAAAAGCAAAAGTGCCTTTGAAACTACTAATATTTTTAACCTCTAAATATACAGTAAGAAATCAAACAGTATTGATTTGGAGGCAGGTATCATTTTGATATTTGGTATGGTCTTATACATCCAAATCTTTCGAAAGTCTTATTTTTAATATTTATTATTGAGATTTCTGAAAAAAACAACCCTACTTTAAAGCAGAAAGGCCACCAAATATTTGGACAACATCTTAGTAAAGTCCTGTTCCACTAAGAGCTCTGCATTACAAGAATATTTCAATACACTTGTGAACTTTAACGARCACCATTGCAACAGCAGAGTAACAGTAGATTCCTTCTCATATCTGACGCTGCAGCCATTTACCAAAAAATGGTGTAATTCACCCAGGTGATAAGACACTCTACAATGTCACAGTGTGACATAAAACTTACCAGTAAATAAATAGAGAAGACCCTCTCATACCGTCATTATGAGTACTCCTGGTAACTGAGAAATACAATTTCCAGAAAAAAAGACTAGAAAAYACTCAATTTTTTTTATACTTTGTAAAGACTTTCTAGAATAAACTGCAACAGTGTTAAAGGGATTCTTGTCTATAATAGCTAAGCAAAATAAAGGCAATTTAGTAACATATATCAGGAGTATACAAAGAAAGGCATATACTGATAGCCAAAGTATAGGAGATAGAAATGATTCTTTATATTACTGCTGAAAGCTAATTGTTCCATATAAAACAATGAAGATTCCAAATGAGGGCTGTTTAAGGGATCCTCAAGATACCAGTTCTTACTACTCTCCTTTGATGCTTACCTGGACTTTAAGTGCCTACTTCCAGTGGACTGACATCTTTATTTAGTTTTTCATCTTATTGCTTGAAACTTTTTTACTCGGGTTACAGCCTTTTCTTCCTAAATCATAAAAATTAAAATAGGTGGCATTCATTAACAAAAAACATAAATAAACAACTCCATTTTTAAACRCTGTCTGCCCTTCAGAACTGTGGATATTTTCCTTCTTATTATTCCTGGGGAGGAAGCATTGCTACATAAAGGACACATCACTGGTCTGGCTATGAAAAGGAACACCAATCAATCACGAACTTTCTGCACGACTCTGAGCAAGGTAATTTGCTGCAATGTCAGTTTCCTTTCCTTTGACTACACGTCTAACAATTTCATACAGGAAATAAATTGGTGGGGAAAAGTGTCTATTACTGGAAATATGTTCAGTGCTGAGAACAACACGACCCAAGCTGCATTTATGTGGTTGCATATTCTAAATAAATGTGTATATATATGCATATGTACGCATTCATATGCATTTTCTTTATTTACCCCCCTAATACTCTACAATCTTTCTTTGGTCTTTTATGTCTCTTAGATGATATACATATAGATATAAATATATTTTTATAATGAGTTAATTTAGTACAAGTAACTGTGTATTTAGGCTTGCCTCCCAGCTGATCACAGACAACATAGGAAATACCATAYCTGTGCTCTCAGTTTTTATTTTTCACTGCCCTGGTATGGAAAATATAATACAAAATTTAAAAAATMAGCAATATGCAGAATAGAATTAATTCTGCAAAGGCTTCTGAAAGATGCTTTTGAGAATTATACATGAAATCATGGAATGGCTCAGGATGGAAGCGACTTTTAAAGATCTTCTATTTTCAACACCTGCCATGGGCAGAGGCATCTTTCACTAGACCAGGTTGCTCAGAGCCCTATCCAACCTGGARCAGTTCCAGGGATGGGGCATCCACAACTTCTCTGGGCAACCTCTTCCATTCCAGGGCCTCATCACCCTCATAGTGAATCATTTGTTCCTACCACCTAATCAAAACCTACTTTATTTCCATATGAATCYATTCCCCCTTGTGCTGCTACTGCATGCCCTTGTAAACAGTCATTCTCCTTCTCTATTGCAGGACCCATCAGTCCCATATCTTCTCTGCATACATACAAGAAGTGTGGAGGTGTTTTCAACAGTCACGTGCAAGTCAAATTAAATATTCAAACTCCAAATGTCAAGACAAAATTTGCCGTTTGTGCTAGTAGGTAATTGCTTAGAATGATTTTCTTCTGTCAAAAAGGTCCTAATATTTGTTCAAAGGATTAGAAAATACTGCTAAGGGATCATCATGTTTATCCACATGATTGCCGACACTGTCATTATTAGTTGTCAAATCTTTAATATAAAATACAGGCAATAAGTTATTTGGTTTTCTTTTTCAACTATTTTTTCCCCATTAATTTTTCATTGTCACCTGTATTTCCTATCTCCCAAATAGAAAAAATATTATCATTTATTATTCTAATTCACTGGGAAAAGTGACAAAGCCACCCAAAATTGTTATTATTTACAATAAACTTCAGTATTTATTGCAGAATTCCTATTCCCTTAGATTTTAACTTTGCAGATGTTTTCTAAACTTACTTCCTAAAAGCTGAATTCTAATATAAGCAATTTGTGCATTGTTTTCTCTAAATATCTGTATATCTAAGCAATACAATATAAGGATATCACTGCATAAAAAAATTAACAAAATATTCTTTGAAATCKAATATAGTCCAATTAAATCTGTTAGAATGAGATTCTTCTTTTCAATGTGATTTTCTTTCCTACTTCACTGAAAAAATATGGGTTTTAAATTATGGATTTTTCAAATAAGTGATAACTTAGCTTTCCATATTTATGTCCTCTTAGTGAATGCCAGATAAATTATGATTCATTTTCTACTGAAAAGAAAGCTTTTTTTGACCAGCTGTACTTCTGGGACCTGAAAGGCAGAATATTTTTCTCTTTCAAGAAAAACACAGAGTACAGTCAGAAATTTCCTGGCAATTTGTGAATGAATAGTTGTAAATTTGCCAAACTCTCCTAGCAGATTTTTCAGCTTTTTTTTCATATATAAAAAAACCATACAATAGAAGTATGTATAATATATGTGCATGTATATAAATGTTAAAAAATTCAAAAGGTCTTTTATTTTGAGGATTGTTTGTTTGATTGTTTTTATTATTTTTGGCAGTTTTTTATTATTTCACCTTTTGTCTCATTAAGAATGGGACCAGGAGTTTCTTATTCATATGTCAAAATATCTCTTAGGTCATATGTATTACTGTTCTAAGATCAATAAAGAAATATACATTGATGTGAAAATGGTATTTTTTTTCTTGAATCTACATCAAAATTATGTTTGGTTTACTGTAGAAACTGCTTTTATAGAAGTAGCAGACAGAATCAGAAGTGTACAGAGCAATTGCAACAAAATAAAATCAAATATTTAAAAGGGCAAAGRCAGGGTCAAGGGAAAGGCAATCAAATCTCCCATTTCAAAACACATATGTTACCCACTGTTCAATGAGTCAAATGATTGCAGGTCTGTTGATGACTCACATTAATGAAAAATGGACTGCAGTGATCATGTGGATAAACATGTTTCTGAGCTCTGATACATGACATCAATATAAATGGCAATGCAGAGCCAGGATCTGATCAGCAGTGCTCTTACCATAGGTTCACATGAAACTAAATCTCAAAAAATTATAGATGTTCTGTAAATASCATCAGGAGATGGTATTTCTCTGGAAAATGATCTCTGGTTTGAATATGCTAAACTTGTGAAAGAAGATAAAACTGAAATGTTCAACAGGAAAAAAATCATTTAAAGGTTTGTCCTTTTCTTGTTTTAGCATTTCCAAAATTATGAAGCTTACAACATGAACCAGTGTCTCTGCCACAATCAAATGTGAGGATAATACCTTTCCTTTGACTTCTCATGAATCTCTATCATTCACTAAGAACTGAGGGAAGAAGACAACCCACATTCTTACAAGTGTTCAGTAAAATAATATTTCTGGAACCTCAAAAATTTAATCATATAGTCCTTTATAAAGATATCCACACAATAGGAGGCTAGAAAACAAGATGACAAGATATGTACAAAGCATCCTACATAAGTACTCCAAATTGCATCCCTCAAAGGACTCTAAACTGCACTAAGAAGTTCATTGTTATTATTGTTATTATCTCCACCTTTCAGCTTTTTGAGTATTAATTCACCAATCTGGCATCACTGATCAAGGTCTTATAGAAGAGGCATAAAATAAGTAACCCTTTTCTAGAGCACTTAGAGGACTCACCTGGATATCACCTGCACCTTTGTACTGAGCATCCCAGCCTCATTAATCTGCCCTGTTCTCTGCACATACAGCCATTGGTCACTGGAAAACCTGACCTTCTGTCCTCTGACCTTGGCCAGACTCTCTTTGGCCAAAAGCAGGCTACCAACAACTCTGCTGCTGTGTTAAATGCATTTCCCCTGAGAACCTGAATGTCATGGAGATCAAATATCTGCCTCTCTGAGGAGATGCAGAATTAATAACTTTTTCAACATTTGTCAAGGAGCTTTCAAATTTTTCACACAAAACTGTTAGTTTAGAAATAGGATGGATATGACATTACAAGGAAAAAATAAATTCTTACAGTAGAAATATTTAATGTTTTCTCTATTGACAAAGACTAAGATAAATGTTCAATCTCTCTTGCATTTCTCTGTATCCTTCCTCTTCCATGAGGATGGAGAAAATCCCTGGAATCTAGAGCTTGAACATTCAGGAGTGCTGAGAGTAACATAACCACCAGCAGCAGCCTCTCTGCACTATATCAGGCATTTTTTTCTCCCCTGAAAGTTCTACCTGTGATAACAGATGCCGTRACATGCAGCAATTTCTCTGCTTTTCTCATCGATGGCATGACTGACATATTTTATAATCCTACTCCACAGAGTAGCAGATGGTGCCTACCATTTCTCATCCTTTACAAGACTTGGTATTTCTTTTCTGTCAGTCATTAAGGCAGGATTTTAATTATTTTTTTTTCTGGCTGTACAAGCCATGGTATTTCATATGGCAGTAGTTACTTCTTCTGCCAGTCTCATGTCTCTTGAGGTCCAGACATGGCAGAAGTCTTGAACTTCTGATGAAACTTTTATTCCAAATGTAACAAGCTCTGACTGACATCACTGAGTAATGCTATTCTTTAGAAGAACTGACTCTCAAAGTGTGCAAAATTTAAAGGTGGAGGCATGCCATAGCAATTCAGTGCAAAGATTAATCACTCTCTTTGCTACTAAGAGCAAAGGTATCAATTAGTAGAAGGCCTGCTAACCCTGCAGAGAAACCTCAGAAAATGTGTGCATGGTCATCCACCTTTGCTGCTCCACCTCTACATGAGATGACAGTCACATAGCACATGAAAGCACTAAAATCCTCAAAGTAGTACATCATACCACTCAATAGAACAAGTTCATTTGGGTTCAAAATGGTGTTCAAACAGTTCTGCTCAGTGAAATGTTTCTTCCCTGTTCTGTGTGCATGAAAAATGTGATCAAACGTCTGTATCTTCTGTGTGATTCTGTCCTCTATTTTTCAGGGGTATACAGTCTCACTGAGTCATACATTCATTATGAATATCATTAAATTTGCCAGGGACTTCTATCAAGGAACTACATTTACSACATGATAACTGAGGCAGAAATGGATAGCTCAAAAAGTAAAAATAGTCAGGAATGGAAATTCTAATCATTTGTGTTTTAAAATGCCCTTCCAGTCTGAATGAGACAAAGCTGAGGAACCTGCACAGAATCTGTAATTTTCTGGATATTGCTAAAAGAKTCCAGTGCTGATTACTGAGCCACAGATGTAACTTACTGCATTTGGCTTTAGCAACAGTAGTTTCTACTCTTCCCTTTTGCTGTATTTCTTATAGCAGTTTTAGAAAACAGGTGCCTTAAAATCTATAAATTTAGAAGTAAAAGCATTTTCCTCAAACATACATCAATTTCTTGATGAAGATTGTCCTGTTTGTAATTTTTGTCTCTATTATTCTTACATTCTTAAATGCCAGTAACCACCTTATCATGAACACAGTATTTAAAAATAATATTTCATTACCACAATGAATACCACACTAGCCACTAGCAAAAAAAACCCATTCAAAGTCATGCACGTCTTATAATTTTGTACTATCCCCATAATGAAGAGTACACAATGAAGARTGTGTATATAATTGCATGATAGATGGCTGCAACAAAGAATTAGAGTTATGTAGTTTCTGTTAGCTATAATATTGCAAAAATACGTAAATATTAAACTTGCATTAAATAAAATTAATTCATTAAAAAATTAAAAATAGAAATTTGAAAGAAGGGTTGTGAGGAAGAGAAAAAAGGTAAGCACTGTCGGAATGTGCCCCCTGTTGACAGAGTGACTAAATTATTCATTGTCAGCTTAAAAAGGCAAAAAGCTCAGAAGCTTCTTTCCCCAATTTGGTACAAAGACACTTCGTAGGACCCTTGGGACTTAACCTGAGACCTGGGGGCGGCCCGATTGGACAGAGGCCAAGAGGTTCTGCCTAGGTAATTCACTAGAAAAAAAAAGAGAACAAAGGAAATAATCGCTTTTGCGGGGTGTTTTAGCAGGAGCAAGGACCTCTTGCCCCTGGCTCAGTTTTTCTCTTTAAGAAAAGAGAAACACTCTCTCTTTTAAGAGCTTTTCTATTTTGCCTTTTATWAAACCTTTTTCTATTTCCAACACTACCTCAAAAGCCATACTGCTAATTTTATGCCATTCCAGGTAGCTGAGCTCTCACGGATGTGATGAGTTTCTCTGAGAGCTCATAGGACCTGGCTCGAAGAGTAACACATCAAAGCACCATTAAATATGTTCCCTCATTGCTATTTTTTTTATAAACAAATAAGACAATGAAGAACATAAAAAATATACAAGTAATGGATGCTATATCATTGCTGCTCCAACAGAATGTCTTCAATTTTCCCAGATTTTAAGTTGGCTATAAGAAATTAATGYTATGAAACACTGAACTTGTGCTTGAGGGCTGAGGTCTGATCAGGAAATTGCAAATGAGGCAACTGTTAGGGAGGGATACATCTCTCATCTTTGAGGGATATAACTGGAAGGCATTCAAAAATCTGTACATTGAAGATAGCTGTTAATGCAGGAGCAACTGAGACTGGATGAAGTGTTTCCATCTAAACCTTTTCTGATAAATAACTGTGGTTTTGGAAAGGTGAATTTCCATAGAAAGAGTTTGCCTTTCTTGAAATAGATTTCTCAGCAGAAACCTAGAATTTAACTTGAAGAAAAGCTGGGTTTGCAAAGTTCTCCCCTTCTCTTCTGGCAAAAATTAAGAGTTCTCACAACAATAAGGAGAAAAGCTATTTAGAGCAGCATTAAACGAATCAGCCTTTTCACAAACGTCCACTAACATGTAAACACATAATGATTTTGAAAATATGCTGTCTATCCAAATCATACTAAGTGTAAAAAGGAAGACGTAAACAAGCAAGAGGAATTCAAAAGAACATTGCTTTTGCAGGTGGTTTTGAAAGAAAAAAAYGCAATAAAGAATTTTTTCTTTCACATTGCCAAACAGAAAAGTAGGACTAAATAAAAAACAGACTTGCTGAGTGAATTGCTCTATCCTGCCTTCTAAACATATTAATATCCAGCAGATCATAAGAACTGCAYAACCTGCATCAATTTTGTGATGACACTTAGCTGATGTCAATGTAGGTTCAYACTTTCAAGGCAGCTTAATTGTTATTAGGCTGTTTGCCTTGAGCAAAAAGTTGGCAGGAAGGGGCATTCAAAAGGTTATGAGACAGTTTTTGTTTATTTATGTAATATTTTTTKTGTTTCTTCTGGCCACATACAGTGTGTGCTGCATTTTATAACTAAGCAATGAATCACAAGCTGTATGGCAGCTATTCTTGAGGGACTCAGCCTGAAAGAAGTTGCCCAAATAGCACACTTCAGTGCATCTGCACTGTATGTTGCCTTGGAACAGGGAATCAGGAAGAGTATTACGCATGAGACTAGAAGAAAAGCTGAGACCTGGGCAGTAAATGTCACCAGAATTCATTTGGTGTGTTCAGATTTACCAGCATGAAAACAACACCACTGCTCCGCTGTCAGCAAAAATGATGTTCTGCAAGTACTCATGGCAAGAGTTGGTCACATGGCAAGAGTTTCTCTCGTTACATTCTTGCACAGGAGATTTGCTCTTTCTCACCTTCAATTTGACATTTTACAGGGATTAGGAACATAAGTCAGAAAGAAAATTGTAAAATGCATTGTTTTCTCCCTGTGCCTGACTTCTGCTAATCTTAAGTCAACAAATGTCAGATTTCAATTTTAGTGAATTACTGCATCACAGACAGCAAAAAAGTCAATCTTCATAACTTTTATTTTCTAATTCTTTTCTATGCAATGAATGAAGAAAAAAAAAAAAATTTGTTATACCTGCCTGGCACTGGCTTAGCATCATAGTTTTGAACCTCTGAAGAAATTAGAATTGTCAAAATATACTGGTTTCACAAAGGCTTGGTGTTCATGGCAAATTTATTTTTTTTAGGAAGGAAGATGACCTATTGTGACTTCAAGCCTTTTCTCTCTATAGAAAAGACAAGATTTCTCTGGAAATTGACCATATATCACTATAAAGATATAAAGAAGTAAAAGTCCTAGAAAATATTTTATTATGCTCAAAATTTTTCATRGAAATAAATGTGAACAAATAAATAAAAACCAGTTACTTCAAAGATATACTAATTATTTAGAAATTATTCCAAAAAGAAAATTATGAGAAAACATCGTTCCTTTGCAAATTATGATTTTGTGTTCATTTAATGTTAAGTACATTTTACCTTCCATGCTTCATAGATGTAATCCTGTAWAATGAATAAATGTTTACTGAGTCAAAATAAACATTATTTAAGTACATCATTATTCAACAAMATCTGAGCAAAATGTTAAGAAGCTTTCACACTTAACACTACTACATAATAATAATGTTGCTGTCCTAATTAATGTGGATTAAGTCATTACTGATTCTTTGTAAAAYGGAGTTTTTTAGACTTTTTCATGCTAACCTTCCCAGATTTTCTGGAGCTAAAGCTCTCGGTAATCTTTGATGGACTTCAAGATCTCTTAACCACACTGATATTTTTTTTTAATTTTATTTTTCCTACACCCAGCAGTGTAATTACAATGTTAGTATAGGAGGAACAGTTGAAATGTCACAATCAATCCCCAGAAAGTATTTTTAAGGCCTTTAAAAAAACACATGTCTTTTTATCTGAGTTTGCAAGGAAATAAATGAGTGCCGATTATCTCTCAAAGCAAAACAAAACAAAAAAGGAATTAGTGTTGGAAGAACAGAGTAAACTTTAGGCACAGACAAAGTGGGTCTGCTTCAGACAATAGATGAGAAARCAACCATGGCCATGGTACAAACATCATCTGTACTGGCAGCAAACCTTGGACATAAACAGGTTTGCTGCTGTCACTGTTGAGGATGAGGYAGGGGTTAGGCTGTGATCCAGGGCACTTACTTCCAGCCCCCCTCAAACCAGCAGACTCAGCTGAGACATCATGCTTATCCCCTTCTCTCTTTTGCAGGGCAGCAGAAGCATCAAAGCCATCATTCTCCAATTTTGTCCTTGTTTTGTAGGCAGCCAGCTCTGCCATTTCTCTCCCTTTTCTCTATCAAGAAAAAACCAGGTCCARACTAGATTCCACTTCTCACTCTTGGGCTTGGAAAATTACATTCTCACAATACACTGTGGAGAAGCCTGGAGTCAAGGAGTCAAGGTGTTTATACTGGAGCCACTCCAGACTGATTCTGAAACTTCTGAAACTGTGCTTTCTCTGGGTAAGCACACTGGAACATTTCACATTAATATCTAGTAGAATCTATCACCAAAAAAAACCAGAAATACACCAGCACAATATTCATTGATTAGCTAGGTATGGAATAAGGGTAAGGAGGTTAGCCAGAATTTTTTAGGCTATAAAATTTCAGTGGATTTTTAGGTTCACAYTTGGTTAGCCAGCGTGACTTGCATATTAAGCCAGAACCACGTACAACAATTCCAGAGCCTAGTCCAAATGTTTAGAAGACCATGTAATTATTTCACACAGCAGATAAATATCTGCTCTCACTTTTGAAACAACCTCCACTAGTTCTTGCTGAATAATGAGACTTGGAACTCCTTTTCACCTTCTGATCCAAAGCCCATGGAAGCCTGAATAAATACTTCTGTTGAAYGCTAGGACCTCTGGATTGTGTCTTAAATGGTGAAAGAATATGAAGTTGATCTATAGAGCAATAAACAGAGCTTCTCTGAAGAAGAATTCACATTCAAATACTTTTTCCAGGTCAGGATGATGGACTACATAAAAAAACCACATTTTGTTTGACTGAAAGCATTTGCCTGCAGCTGCTGTATTTCTTACTTACTTGTAAAATTTCCATTATAAAAAAAATATGTAGGGAACACTCAAAATCTGACAGAAGCATGAAACTGTGAAACTATTGTATCTTGTATTGCATAATATTAAAATAATTCTAAGAAATTCTCTACCAAAAATTTCAATATTTCATTCTGAAATGTTCAGATAGTTTCATTTTGACTTTTTCAGAATATCTTTTCCCAATGTCTTGAAAGACAGGAAACGGACATGTTTCTAAAGGTCTTTTCCTTTCTAAACAGACAAAGAATAGTGAGCTTTTATTCCTTACACTTTGTAAGAAGCAGCAGTTCTGCTAACAGTCCTATTCTTTATTACTGTTACTCTTTTACCTAAATCATTACCGTGAAAATGAAAGAATTACCAGCTGAAGTGATACACCTTATGCCATTATAAACTCCTCCATTGCTCAATAACATATTTATCTGCAAGTTCTTCCTTACACTAGATATGAACCAGCTTTCAATGGCAAACAGTCTGAAGCAACAGACAGAGGACATAATCTCTTTTTCCCTCATTTGTAACATTTGCTTACGTAGAATCACAGAACCATTAAGGCTGGAAAAGACCTCCAGGTTCATCAAAATGCAAACTCTGAGACTCTGAATCTCCTTGATTAACAAAAACTGSATTACTGATAAAACCGTATACTGTATCAATGCTAAAACATTTTTAACACTGTTTGTCTAAAAAGTAGCTTGCTGATACTGAAACAAAACTCATCTTTTTTTTTTATAGTTAGTCCTCATTAATTAATGGAAGCATATCAAACATCAGAGCAACAAAGTAAGAATGCTGGACTTGAATCCACAGGTGGTGATTACTGGTCTTTTGACCTGCATGTATTTTTTGTAAAAGAACAATAATATTTTGTTGTTTAGGTATTTCCTGCAGAGGTGTGTGAATATGTGTTAAGGGATTCATAGAGTTGCTTTGTTTTAAATGAGTGAGGAAAGAATACGGAAATTCTATTGGATGAGGGAAGGACAATTTGTAGAGGCTAATATTGAAGTGATAAAAATATATCTAGTTCAATCATCAA
The DNA here is from genome assembly GCA_014549065.1 of Cardinalis cardinalis. Classification (NCBI taxonomy): domain Eukaryota; kingdom Metazoa; phylum Chordata; class Aves; order Passeriformes; family Cardinalidae; genus Cardinalis; species Cardinalis cardinalis. The sequence goes on from JACDOX010000007.1 coordinate 365,582, forward strand.
ATCAAATTTATTGTAGAAATATGGCTGCTATCATGCTATTTCAAACAATTAGACAGCAAAATGCATTCACTTGTCATAATGATTTAGTCTCCTGTATGAGATGCTGACCTAGAAAGCAGAGAAAAACTGATAAAAATATTCAGTTTACCCTTACGTTTTTTCTCCAGCAAGTGTTTTGTTTTCAGTCTTCATTTGCTCAATAGTACCAAAAATTAAACCACTGTTAAGAACCCTTTTTTTTTAAGGTTCTGTGTCTGCATGCATAAATGTCTTCCATTAGTCTTGCATTATTTAATGAACATGTAAAACCTCAGTAGCCATGAACATGAAATGTAGCAACACAGGATCTCAGGAAGGGTAAGAGGCTGGGATCACTGCCAGCCATCCATCTAAAGTGCAGCACACAGTACACATTGAGAGCAAAAGCAGTCAAGTGCCCATCTGCTTGCTTCAGAAGTATTTTTCTTGCAGAGTGGATGAGAACACTTTAGTTAAGCTCAGTAATGAACTGATTAGGCTGGTTGTGAAGCCAGCAGAAATGAACAGCCTGGTGATTAACAGTCAACTCACAGGCAAGAGCAAACCCACATTGTCACAAAAAAGATAACTTCTTCTGTGTTTAAGGAGTGATTTGAAGTGAAGAATACGATTGTTTCTCGAGGGTTCCTGAACTAGCATAGAAAATGCACAGCAAAATAAAACCACCAAAGACAAAAAAAAAGCAAGACATAAAGAAACATGTCTTCTCTCATCCCTTAAATAATAGACTAAGTCCTCCACTGCTGTTCTATGGGAGGGTTGGCAGACAGCATTATTACAAGGCCAACATAACTTCCACTGAGATAAATAATTAGTGCTAAAGATTTTGTCTCATGGTTAAACACAACAAAAGAAGAACAAAAAAATCTGCTCTCACACTTTTCTCTTAAAGCCATAGGAGATTATCAGAGCAACCATGATAACATTGGGCACTTTTCAGAATTAGAGATGGTGTTGGAGCGGGCTCCACAAAATGTAATGGATTTCTATCGTTTAGCCTTTAGGTAGGAGACAAAAGGCTTAAGTGATCCCACATCTCAAAATCAGATATTTTCATTCCACCTCAGTGGCCTGGTGTACATGTGGCCACGTGAGCCAGCCCTTCATGTTCTGCAAGGGAGGGTGGCCCTAACCCTTCTTTCAAAGATCTCAGTCAGATGTGCTCAGTGTTCCACCTGAATGTCTGACACAAACATCCCTGGATGACACTGTGCTGGGTGCTTAAATTGCTAAAAATTAAGTAAGTCACATTTCATTAAACCGTGCCCTGTGAAACATCTGATACACTTTGATCTGTGTTAGCACCAGCTATAGCACAGATCAGATAAAAGGAGCTTGCTGAAACATATTGACAAAAAAAGAAAAAGCATTATACAAAAGCAAACCATTTTAATGGATGGTGAATTTAAAAATGAATCAATAGTAACAGCTTCCTATTAAACACATAATGCTGAATATATCGATATTGGGGGGATGCTGTTTTCCACCTATTGATCAGGCATTCTACTGTATCTTTTTATAGCTCTCTCTTTTTTATTTTCTGTGAACCATATGCAAAATAAGAAACTATATAAATGAAAAATTTCCCACAAAAATAACWTTAATCTGGCTGTTGAAAAATCAAGAACAACTGCCTTTTGACATACTGGGCTGGCCACTGCTCAACTGGCAATTTTCAGCAGCAGTTCCTTTTTTACTGTGAAGTTAACACCATGTTTCTTTGTTGTCTCAAATAAGCAGAGTTGTCAGCTAGCAATATCAAAGAAAAATCTCTTACACCAACTCCCCAAACTACCCACAGCCTCCCTATTGGTAAAAAAACTCTCTAGCAATCAGTGCTCAGGACTGCATAAGAGACGGAAAAATGACTTAAGACAGGGGTATGGGACTTTAACTTACTCTTATATCTTTCCTTTAAGAAGAGAAAGGGGACACTTCAAGCATTACAAGTAAACCCTAAATTTCCCTGGCCCTCATGTGTCTGAATGGATTTGAGCAGAATTTAGTCACCTTATGCTGTGAAAAGAATCATTTTTAGCCTGAAGATGTGAATTAGRGACTGCAGCTGCACACTGAATAGAAACCAAAGAAACCACCTCAATTTTTTTGAAAACTGTTTTTCAGAGAGTCTATGTAGATAACTAATAATGAAGCAACATATGAGGCTGAAGATTTCAAGGGAGTCCCTGTGAAGTTCTAACATTTGAGTTTTAAAATGAGTTCCCCATCTCAACACTTCCCACCACCTATTACGTGTCTAAATGGACAATAAGCAAGAATTGGCTTCTGGCAGCTCCTTACTCATTTTGCTGACTCAAGTGGATCTTGTTTGAAAGTGCTAATCTTTCCCCAGGCACTTTCCGGAAAGCCTAAAAATCTCTGTGCCTTCTTTACACCCTTAAAATTTTGTAGGAATTCTCTTTCCCTGAAAAATATTTCTTTACTATTCAAATGCTATTGCAATGCTGAAGTGTAAGGAGGTATTGATATGTCTGTCTTCAGCTTCTCACTTTGACACAAACATTCTGCCAGACCTTGGTGAGACACAGCATCTTTTAAGACTATCATTCATACTTCTAAATATTTTAAGTAGGATGAGAGATTGTCTAGATGTTTATTTGATTTAATGTGCTCATACAAAATAGAATACAGTAGTGTCACCCTGAGTTGAGATGGGAGMTTTCTGAAAAATATTAATATTTTTCTGTCCATTCTAATACACACTAACTAGATTCTTTCCAGCACATATATAAAGTCAAATATACAGAAGTGAATGGCACCTCCTGCRTATGGAAACCAAAAGTTTGTCTCTCAATAACTGGAAGCTTAAAATTGCTTAAAAACGGGTTTTCTATCCTGCACATGGCATATGCACACACTGCACATGGAAGTTTGCATGCAGATACTAAAACATGAAAAGTTTAATCAGATTAAATAAACCAATAAAAGGATTAAGTTAATTCCAATGGGCAGTGAGTTAACTGGGAATTTTTAATGCAATTTTGGATTTTATGCTAGCCTTTCTTAATAAATGTTATGAAGCATATTGCATCCTTGTATACACTCCTGCTAACTGCTGCCAGCCACCATAACAAATGAACAACAGAATAACAAATGGGAAAAAAAAAAAGGCAAAGTGGCACTAGCCAGCACTGACCAGACGAAAGTTATATAAATTTTTGAGCATTACCATAATAAGGATTTGCAGACTTTCTTTAAGGATTTTTTAGGAATCCATTCTCATCTCATGCTGATTTTTGTTTTCTTGCTATGACAACTTCTGCAAACTGACAACAGAAGTATCACATCTAACACTGCATCATAAATTACTGTGAAGCTTACAGTGTCCAAATAATGTGCCCTCATATTCATAAGCTCTATCATTGTCTATCCATCATTAAACTAGAAATTGAAGTMGTCTCGGACTTATGAATTGTTCTTTATTCAATTATTACCTAGMGCAAGAAAGAAAATTGAATCTGAGAAAAAAGGAAGTAAAACCCACATAAGGCACATTTTTATTAAAAATATTCTTCAGCTTGTATTTGATGYTATAAGAATGGGAAAGTATAACCTTATTTATAACTCTCAGCTTCTCTGTAACTGATCATTCATAAACAGATTCTTTGATATATTACAATGATTTTTACATGCTCTGATTCTAAGCTTTTGATAATTTTCCTACTAAGCTTTTGAATTAATTTCCCATTTCAACATTTTATTTCTGTCTTGGGCCATAAAAACATAATTGTTATCACTGAAGCTGTAGCTCTTCTGTTCCCAAGAGGCCAATTCATTTTACAAAGCACGTACCCTGCACAGCTTATTGGCCTTCATTTTCCATCATCAAATGTTAACACTACTTGAAGGAAACTTTAAGTTAGGAAAATGCCAATGAATAATGAAGATAGCTTCCATAATATGGATTTGCTGCCCAGCATAAAAAAATGGAGCGTTTATTGGAACYCATTTCCCAGAGCTGAGCTATTTGATCTACAAGCTATTAAAAAAGYAGATTATGTTTTCCATGGCACTGTTAGGTATCGGAGAGTTAATTTCCACTCCAAACAATAAGAGGAGATGAAGTAGACAGTAGTTAATATGGATTGCTTCCCAGGCAGCAAGTAGCCAAATTTCCTATACATCCTCAATATTTCTACATCCCGATCCATTACAAAAACTAGTAAAGTAAGAAACATATTTTTAATAAATAATAGTCCTTTGAAAGCATACATAGATTCAAAATAAGTTGCTATAAACATACAATATGAAAGACACTCAATTTRACTTTAGGGGGAAAAATGGGTAAGATCCATTCTTTGGATCTTCTTATCAATAGATTAAAATATTTAACATTAAAAAGATTAAGTCATTTTGCTTTTACAGTTGGTGCAAATCTGCATAGCACTTTGGCTCCAAAGGTTCTAAAAGCATTGGGATGTGAGGAGAYGTATGTGTTTGTGGAAGTGACATGGGAGATTTACGGATACAGAGAAAGAATAGGAGCTTTTCTCAAAACATTTCATAATCTCAAAAGTGGGTAAAGGACCTCATCTTCATGACTCACAATGATCACCATATRTTCTAAAAATAGTCACCATGATTCATATCAAGAAGAAGGAAGTATAGAAACAAGGGAGAATGACTGCAGAAGGGAAAAAAAGGCACAGAAAAAGAAAAAATGGCAATTGATAACTAAGGCTTACCACAGTGTACAAATTTTCAGGTGACTTTAAATCTTCTGACAAAAAGCACCAAGGGAAACCTGTAAAATGRATGATCTGAATATTAAAGTGGACTTGATTGGCTAGTACAGGCTTTAAGAATGACTTGCACCTCAGGATAAATTTGGATAAACTAAAACTTAGTTAATGTTCTGTGAATATCAGTGATAGATGATATATTTTTCTGTTTGTTAGAATGGAAATAATCAATGCCCTAGCAAATGCAACTTTCAAGGCTCAGGCTTCAGTTAGATAGAAATTAAATGTGGGAAATATCAAAAATGTGAACTACAAAATGTATTAAAAATTTAAAAAAACAAWCAAAACACTGCAARAAAGATGAAAYYCWTTAGTGTTCTGCCCATCTAGTGCAGATTCTGCAGCATTTACAGCCAGTAACARTTTCAGCAAAAGATGCAGCACTATGTATTACTTATTTACAGAATAGTTTTTCCTTGAGGAATATTTCTTCCTATTTTTCCAATGCTACAGGTTAGTTTATGACCATGGGAGATTTTCTTTAAATTCTGGACTCACTTTTTCTTTTATACTGTATGTGCTTATGTTTGTATAGAAAGATAGGAAAGGACATAGAGGAATCCAGCTAAATAATTTAAAAATTCATATTTCAGTTTGTTCCATGTGTAGATCCATTCCACATTCCCYAGTTCATGATTTCCCAGGATATTTCCATAGCAGCATTCACCATAATTTTCAGAACTAATCCATTTATTTTTATCCATTGATATCAACAACCACTACTATACATAACCTGCTACATTTTCCRCCATAAAATTGGCATTTGCATCGAGATACAAGAGGCATTTGAACTTGTCCAACATACATTTATTATCCAAAATAGAAAGCCTACACAAAAATCCTGGCTTGTGTCAAAAGGTCACAAGTCAAGTGAAATCCTCTAGGTCTTTTTTAAAAGTGGCATAAATTGAACAATTCCTYTTTTCCCTGATGTATATTTTTTGATCTTTAAAGTTCTTTTCATACTTTTTGGCCTTTTTTTTTCTTTTTTTATGGTTTTCACTGGGGGATAAAAACATCCAGTAAACTTTTACATTAGTTATTTTCTTCAGGCCATCTATTAAACCATTAGTTACCCTTTGAGAGCATAAGTAGTTTTCTGACTTTTCTTGCCAACCTTGCTACACTCAATTTACAAATCCTTACTCTGACAGCTATCCTTTCCTTTTAAACGTCCATAGCCTTGCCTGATGGGCTTACTTGGGAAGATTTTTTTTTCTTATTAAAAAAAAAAAATGAGAAAGTATAAAATGTAAATCCTTCATAAAGCTAGATTAATGCACACAGTGAAGCCCTGGAAGACTAAAACACACTGCAAACACTGTTCTCATTACAAAAGCAGTCRGGAATGAAAACTTGAGCAATTATAATCCCAACTCAATTAAACACAGCAGATAAGCAAACACTTATTTTGCCCCTTAAGAACATATACAAAAGTGTTCCCAGCAGTGTTCTTTGCTTGCTCCCTATCCAAGTCATCCTGATGTTGCACATAGAACCAGACAGATCCAAACTCCCCCACTAGCTGAATTCATATTCCTAGGAAGAAAGCAGATAAAAATCACTTAACACCAGGTCTTTGGGTCAAGTCAAGAGGCATGACCCTCCAACCATGATATTTGATGCCTTTCACACAAATGTATTACAGGGTGGTGATAACCATTCAGCCACTCTTGTGCTTGTAAATGGGGGAAGAGATACATTTGAAGTAAAAAAAATATTGCCAGCTGAAAAACACTAATTTAGTTATTCAGTTATAAAAGTCACACTGCTGGGGTGGTTCTCTGTACATAATGTGTTCTGTTTACACAGACWTTGCTTAAAGAGCCTCATTTTAGAAATTAAGAATGCTACCTTAATAATCTGTGTTTTCTTTAAGTACTTAGGACATATTTTCCAGAAAGGCTTTTAACAGCAAGTCCAAAATTTWACTCTATCTTTGCAGTATTAGTAAATTGGAGAGTGATCATGTACTTGCAATTACAAGTATTGTTAAATACATTTTGCAAGAGGATTATTTCTGCAGTTAATTTTTGTTAAATCTTGTTTCTAACCACCAATCATTCCCRAAGGAGTGATGCACCAGTTGTTGCTCAGATCAGACCACTGAAATCACCAGATAAAAGGGAGACATGCTTGAGTCCTGCAGATAATCATTGGCTTCTTTTAAGCGAGAAAATGTTAATTTCTATGCTTCTTTGATACTAGGTAATTTTTTTTAAATATAGTAATCTGGCCCTGAGCAAGATATTACATTTCTTTTTTTTTTCTACCTATTTAGGATGCCAACCATTTCAGAACTAAAAGTAATGCATTAAACTTCTTAAGAATTTTAATTTTCTGAAATTAATATGATAGGGACAGTCAGAAGATGAAGCATAAGACAATATAGAAGACTGAAGAAAGCAGTTCTCAACTCTAAGATTGTTATTAACAATTCACAAACATGAGCATAAAGGAAAAACACTTTTTTCCCCTAATGTTGCACTTCAGCTGACAAAACAAATTATTGTAATTGAACAYTAGTAGGCCACCTCAAATTGTTATTGTACCATCTAGCATTGCCAATGAAAATTAACTAGTGACCTAAGCCTACATTTTTGAAGAGCTTATAATTAAAGTGTAACATGAATAACTTGGGGAAAAAACAGTACTTTTATAAACAAGATGCTGGGTATTACAGAGATCACAGTGTGTAAGACACATCCAGAAGAACCCACCATGCTCTTTACACTTACTTCAGTGTGGATGACACTGGACTCCACAATGCACCAAACACTGYCTCCCTGCTCTTCTTTGGTTTTCTCCCTGGGACAATAAATTGCTACAGAGAACAGCAGGGAGACAAGAGGGCACTGGATGGTGGAGGGAGCTCTAAAATATAAAAAGCAGAATACAACACTCTGAGAAGATGTCCCACTGATCAAGAAGGAAAGGTCAGACAGGATGCTGCCTTTGCTTTTGCTGGCAGTATCACTTTTTCTTCAACTCTCARCACCCTCCCCTCCTTCTATAAGACTTTCAACTACGACAGAACTCTCTCTCCATCTTTTTCTTCCAAGCTCATTACATCAGAATAAATTCCAATGCTTCAATCACCTCTGGAGACATGAGCTGTTCCTTCAATATCCCGAACAGACAAAACCATTCATTTCTACTCTCAATAAAACACAGGGGAAATTGCTTGGGAAATGGCTTTTTATTGCTGTTTTGCACTCTGAAAACAGAATTTCTAATATACTTTGAAAGAGATACTTATGGTAATGAATTTTATCCTGGACTTTCATGCTGGAAGGTCTATATTGAGAATATATGTATACCTCACTCTGTGATATATGGATACATCCTCCATTCATTGCAATTTCACAGTAGAAATCTGTCATCTTTAACTCCCAACCTGAGTGAGGGAACAAGCTGTCCAGTGTCAGACATAAAACAGAGACATATTTATGGAGTTTTCTAAGAGACTGTTACCCCAGTAATATCCTTTCTTACCTCTTTCTTCTAATCCCATATTTGATTCTGGATTTTTCAGTCTTTTCCCTCTGCCCTGTCTGAAGACTTCCCCAATCCTGCTAGCAGAAGCTGAGAGGTTCTGTTTTCTATAATTAGCAATTTCTTTGCTGTTTCTTCCCTTACRCTGAAGAAGTTAGGGTCCTCTCTATCCCTGTGTGCAATTTGAAAAATGATGTGCAGAGACTTGAAACACTTTATCATTCCCTGTTGAGCCGGAACTTGGCTCTATCTTCACACATGCAGTTAAGCAGTAGATGTGATTTGTTACTGTGGTCAAAACCAGTGGTACAGCAACAGTAAATTCAACGTGTTTGCTATGTTAACAACTCATATGGGGTGAGAATGCTTATSTGATGATCAGTCAGAGCATGAACCTTAGTCACTACACCACTTTGACAGCCATATTACGGATGGATCCTTCGACTTTCTCGAATCTAGTAGGCTCTTTGAAGGCTGAAGAATGCCAAATGCATATAGACTGCTGTAATCATGTGGATGGATGATTTGTAAATTTGGCAGCCATGCATCCTTCTTTGCGACCTAGAGAGTTTAGTTTGTTTGGGATACAGGGTTTTCATGTGATTAAAAAACAGAGGGTCTCATTTTGTGATGTCTTGTCAACTGTATGTCAGAGAGCCAAGAACTTCAAGCCAATGTGAAGAACTCAGATTACTCAGGATCTGTCTTTCATGGCATCATTCAGACCAGAGATTTCTGCGTCCCCCTCCTTACTGTAATTCTCATGACACACTCTGAGTACGTGTGACTCATCTGWACACAGCCAGGGAATGTGAACTAGATATTTAACCTAACTATTTAACAGAATCAAGTGCATCCATTGAACCGYTTTATTTGGAAATGGGACTTAAACATCTAAGCCAAACAACTGAGGAAAAGCTGTACACAGGTAACTTTAAAAAGTGAATCTTTTCAGGTGTCCACCAAAGTATACCAAGTAAAAAAGCAATTTTTAGGGAGCATATCCTCTCCTTTGTATAATCCTCCTTTCTATTGACAGACATACAGTTATGTGTTCAGAAACTAGACTTATTTCTTTTCTTCTTGATATAGGATGATTACACCAGATGATTACACAGGAAACAACACTAAGAGCTTCAGAACAGCATTCTAAGCAGAAAATRTTCCTTCTCAAAGCATATTCATATTTGCACATACAAGGAATCTTRATATCAAGTGTATTTTACCCACCTATGTGCGAGAAACCTTTCTATAAAGAGAGAAACAGAGACAGGGAGTGCAAATCTCTGCAGTACACAGCATTTCGTTTATTCCTGAAGCTATGTAAGAGCTCTTGAATATTTAAAGATTTAATTAGATCTTCTTACCCTTTTTTTATCCTGTTTGTCTTTGTGCAATGCCATACAAAATCCAGAGGTGATTCTACTTTCAGATTTAGCCAGSAACATCTTCTGCAGATTAAAAAGCAGTGTAAAAATTTCAGAAACACACAGCTGACTTCGAAGCCAAGTTGCCCTAATGGTCAGAACAGAGAAGCTGCTGCTGCTGCTCTGTTAGTATTTGTATTGTGTTACAAGCTATTCATTCCCTATTTTGTCTTGAAAATTCTGCTTTGTGACAAAGTTGAAAACTAGTAGCAAGTTTTGATTCTAAGAAAAAATAAACTTGATGTTGACAAAATTTCAATGGAGTGCTTCTTCTTTGTAAACAGAGGCTTGGCTCTGTAGAGCAGCATCTGAAGATTTTTGCTATGACTTGTAAACACTCAGTTAATATGCTCGTAATTTATTTATAACATTTCTGTGCTTCAAATRCGAACTTCAAAATCTCTCTCTGTGAATCGGAGAACAAAACAGAACTGGTTACAGCTGCAGAAAAAGGTAAGCATTTTTAAAATATGATTACACCAACTTAGAGTCATAAATCAGTATCTAAACTTGTGTTTGTCCCTATATTCAACACTATGAGCAGCTCTTGTCCCCCTAACAAAGATAATAACAAAATATCAGATAAGGGAGGTGAAGATGATTACAGGAGTGGAATTCTTTCAAGCATAGATTAACTAAGTAAACAAGGACTTTTCGATTTAGAAAAGAGATGACAGGAGGCAGGGTGAAAACAAATGCTAAAAGATGGGACCTAAAATAAGGAATAACAACCTTGTTGAACTCCTTGCCAGAGGACATAATAGATTCTAAATTTTACATGGACTCTGGGGAAGACTGAAAAACYTAATGGAAAAGAAATCTATTTAAATTTGCTAAATGCATCTAGCTCAGTCCTGAGGCAGAGAAAGTGATTAGAGGAAGAATCCTATTTTTACACTGTTTGTATATGTAGTTGCTCATATACCGCAACTACTGGAAACAGCACACTGAGTTGAATGGTCTTTTGCTCCAGTCAAGTACAGACTTTTTTACTTATAATCTCAAACTCACTCTTCCTTCCTTTGTATTCTATGGGAAACTTATTTTGCACCAAGTTACATTAGGTGSTTAAACAAACTCATATCACTATGATACCTGAAATCTTAGTTTTTCCTTACACCCTGATGGGATATTTCATTCTTGAAGGACAAGTCACCAATAGAAAGTCAGGCATTTCTTTTAAATCCTCCTTTTCATTTTCTCCTTCTTTTTTCCCCCTTCTCCAAACTATTAATTTGGAGGAGGAATTCCAGTGGAAATGTGGTAGCTGTGGGGCTCCAAGACTTCATGCCGTAATTCATCTATGTTAAGGTATCTGCTTGGGGAAAAACAGGCTAAGATACACGTCCCTCAGACCTGTAATCTCAGCTCTGTTTATCAAATGGGATAGAATTTATAACTTTAGGGATCTCAAAAGTAATTTTCTCATACTCACTCTTCTTGCTGATGGCCTAATGTTAGGTGTAGAAGGCTGCAGGCAAGAGAGCTATAAGCTAGCTCATGCACATTAAAAGAGACATAGATTAGCTTTAAGAGCCAGGGAGAAACTCTGCTGTTTTTGTAAAGCACCTGTTCATTGAGTCTCTAGGGATTGAGTTCTAAAAAGTCAATATCAAATTTGGGCAGAACAGWAGAACACCTGTAATTTTGTTGCATTGTAATTTCTCTACCATCTGCTACAGAAAAATCACCGAGTAAGGAAATCTTACGTTGCATGATGCAATTCAGAATCCTGTTTTTCAGGTGCCACTATCATAAAATAAGTCTGTGATAGGAAATCAGCAGCTGATATGTCTACGGATTCAAGAAAATACACAAAGAATGCCTCTTTCAGAACATCTCAGCCCTCACTAAGGAGCCAACTGTTTCCACATAGACGAGAGTCATGCAGTTTTATGCAGGTAAATGCTTTGCAATCCCACCTAAAGGTTTGGCTAATTAATTCCTTCTCTTATCTTGCTTGAAAGATCCCTGTGAGTTCAGGTCATGGTTTTTTGTTCACATTACTTTTGTCTGTTTGGCTTACTTGGCTGGTTTAGATTATGTTTGCTCAATAAGACCTAATCTCACTGTYGATCTTTACTGGATGTTCTCTTCAGCTGGCCTGTACTGAAGCACAAGCACCACTGTGTGTTTGTGAAGCAGAAATGGCAGCCATGGGCTGCAGCACAATTTAAAAGAAAAAAGGAAATGAACCAATTGGTAAAAACAAACTGTGACTACTTGTCAAACTACCTTACCTTTACTTTCTAGCATATGGAATGACAATCAACTTTGATACTGTCTGATTTAAATATTTATTTCAATTTCGCTTGTGTTTCAAATTCAAGATAATTATTTCTAAATTAAACTGAGTTGAAACCGCTGGTGTTTCTTGATTTCACCATTTAGAAAAAGAACAGGTATCATTCTTTCTTATACTGCTTTGTAAAACAAAATAACTCCACTGTTGGCAAGTGGATAGAAACCAGCCCCAGGAATATGCTGCCATGAGTTCAGCACACAGGTGCAGACACAGCCTAAAATATTTGATGTCTGACAAAACCATAGCAGGCATGCTAAGCAAAAATCCTTTATCATTATGATTTCAGTCAGGTCTTCAAAGACAACTGTAAATCTAAAGCTTAGCAACCACTTGGCCTATCTTTCAATCTTTTAAACCTCTGTGATCTATTTTGCTATCAATAGGTTTTTCACCATTCAGGTACCCAAAGCACAGAAATAGGTACACAGCTAGCTCTTGCACAGCTTTTAGATAAAGATTCAATATCTTTTTTTTATTTATTATCAGACCAGGGACTGCCATACTGCCTTGTAAGAGAGCAAAGAACATGCAATGCTTTGAGGACTTGTAGAGAGAACATGAAGTTCAAGCGCCAGTCAGTATCTTCCTTTTGTGTTTCTGATTGCAGGCTGATTACACAACACTAATGGGAGCTTTTATTTATTTATCTAAATGAACAGAAGCCAACATGCAGAAAAAATAAGAGGTTAAATCTTTAAAGACATCTCTTTTCCCAGTTGTAATGGGGCTGTGGACAGTGCTTCTTTTTCAGCTACAGAAGGGAAAGAGCAGAGGGGATATGGAGGGAATATAATGCATTGCACAGGCTCAGTTTTACGCTGGCTGTCTTCTGGCTCACATCCCAAAACSTTATGCCACTCTCTCATCAAGATGAAGTCCCTGTCCCACACTGACATTTCTTTTGCACAAAGAAGGCTATCTAATCTCAGCTGTTACAGTCCTGCTCAGCTTCATTATCTTCAGTGGTGCTATGAWAATTTACAGTGGTTTATAAGGATACATAAATATAACTATTCAGTATTTATTCATATAAAACAAATAAAACCCCCAATGAATACAAGATAAATGACAAAACTGAAAACAAAGAATACACATGATGAGGCATAGCAGGACTTTGCTACAATCTAATTTCATAGATTTCATAGATAGAGGCAGGAGACCTAGAGATTTTGCCAATGGCATCCCAGTTTTAAAGTATTTCATTTGAAATGCTTGGAAATAGCAAAGCTCTCATATCCCTCCCTGTTGCATATTATTTTTAGTAGTTCACTGAGGTATATATTTTATTTAACTATTCCTAATGGAAATCTGTGATTAAAAAAAATAAATTAAAACAAAAACTAACTCTCAAGATATTACATTCTGATATCTAATTTGTCATTAAACAAAAAACGTGTGACGCTAGTAATTGTCAGTTTTGTAAAATGCGCTTAATTATAAAATTAAATGAGGTTTCTTTACAGAACCATGCAGAAATCTGAAATGATAGCACATTCCACAGCAGCTAAAGTAGAGAAGTAATATCATTACAAGAATTGCAATAGGCACTTCTTAAAATGCCAAACTTTTGCCTCCTTGCATAGGCCTGGAATCTCCAGACATCTACAAATTATTCACATCTCACCATTTTTCCTTCCTGTTGTTCATCTCAAGCTGTCACTGCCTTTTCATTTGCATTACATGCTTCCCTCCTCTCATCCCCACTGATTCCTGAACGTGCCCTCGTACATCTCATGCCTTGCACATACCTTGGCAGATGTCACTCAGAACAAATGCATTGAGGACCTACAACAGCATTTTTGACCAACATGGGCAATTAAGGGAGTGAAGCCTCTGCCCTTTTAAGATACCTGAATGAGGCCAGACAACAGCATTTGTTTAGATCAGTACCTTAATCAGTGCCCAGCCTTTGTGCTGACACCAGCCACAGTTCAGGTCGATCTGAACCAGCACTAGAAGCTGTCCAGAAATCTGTGCTGTCAATTTACTWGTCTACTCCTGAGTTATGCTGTGTCATACACTTAGAGCCTGATGATCTAAATATTGTGTTTCCTAAATTCCAGGAAATTTTTCTTTTACATGACTATATACCCCCATCTGGGCATTTTCAATYGCTTAAGAGCATCAGTCAAGGTCACAGAAGTGTGATTATCTCAGACATCATGACATTAAAAGTCATTTCAAGGGCCATTTTTTTAAATGCCTTATCATTTCTGAGTCTATAGGGTGCTCAAAAGTAAGAGACTTCCAAGAATTTATCCATGAGTTAGCAAGAAGCAATAGGCTTCTAGTTTTTATTTGTGGCTGCACAGCTAAGGTGACAATTCTGAGGGCCACCACATTGCAGGGACATCCTGACACATGTCTTCTCTTCCAGCTATGTYCTTTTGCTCTGCTGTTCTGGTAGCAGTGAAAGACATGCCACAAGAAAATCTACTAAGCCCTCCAATGAAGAAAAAAATAATTCTTTCCACAGCTTGCAGTATGCCCTGTGAGGAAAATAAAAAAAAATCCTATTTACAGTATATTTTTGGCAACACTAAAATACAACAAATTAAGAACTCTAGGCTATAGACTATCCTGCATTGACTACTTCTGTCAATGCATAATATGAGCTAGCATATCATCATGTTGTCCTAGGGCCAGAAGATACTGACCTCAGTTAGAAAGACAGACTCCAGCAAAATGTGATTCTATATACATTCAGGCAAGAAATATCACTACATATTGATTAAAACTACTATCTTTCATTCTTGAGACAGCTTTTTTTGTTGGTATCAGGGCACTAAAGAACATCATATCCTTTAGAACTTCATCCTAAAAAGACAATCGTGTAACAGCAGGATGAGAAGTCATGTTGTGCCTTGATATTCGTGGTCCAAGAAGAGCTCTCAGTTTGATGTGAAAAAAAYCTTTTTTTTTTAATTTACTAATATCCTGGGCAAACATTGTACAACTTTTTACAAACATTTTGCAGTAAGAATTGAATGGCCAATGAGATAGATTTGAGGTACCACTTTTGAGAATTTGTTTTTTGAGGGGTATGCTTGTAACTCAAAGTTAAAAGGGATGCAATCAGTAAAGGCCACTTGCAAAAAAACATTTAAAATAGTTCAACACTCATTTATTTAAATTTCACATTCTCTAACCAATTATTCAAAACTACTCTTTACTGACAGAATAAAAGAAGAGCCATATTAGAAATCTGTCACTGCAAACTCTGGAGGGGAACAGATACGCAAATTTACAGGAGAGCTTACTTAGATGAGTGCATTTTATATCAAAATGAAAGCAGAATATTCAATCCTCACTTGCAAACAAGATCTACAAGACTAAAATATGATAAAATATGGTTAATTATGTTTTTCTAGATGTGTTTTCCAGTGTTTTAAGTGCTATGAACAGATTTTGCCTTAGAGGAAGGGACCTGTTAAGTAACTTTTGTGGCAGATGAATTCACAAAGGGTACAAGAGATATTGCAGATTTGGTCTACCACAGAATTCCAGCCACAAGCTATTCAAAATATAACAATTAAAACTGTGAACTGTATGTACTTTTTTTGATGAAGGCAATATTTATTTTAAATGAAAAGAAGGTACTTTCAACACAGATGATACAATTGTACATCTAAAGTAGCAGCAGAGAAAATAAAGTTAATTCTTATGCTTCTTTTTGTTGGTATAACATGACATCTTGAAATGCTTGTGGAGTTTGCAAGCAGAGTCATATTCTGACTGCTTTGTCTAATTTCTGACTTACAGAAATTCTGATGGGTTCCTTCACAGAATGCCTGAAAGTAAGATTTATATTTTTAAAGGAACAGAAGGAAAAACTAATGAAACAGTTCATCAAATTCACGCTTGATAAACAAATATATCTTTSTAAAATAGATAAATAGAAGTCTTATAGGGAAACTACACTTCATGAAAGAAGAAGATTAACATATATGGTCAATCTCAGAAAACTTTCAGCTAAAATGCCCCACTAAGAAAAAAGGAGTGCTTGATTTGCAAGGAAAGCAAACCACAACCCAAACACCTCCCCGTAAGCTTCAAATATCAGAGCCTGTTTTAAGCTCTGAATTCAGGACAAATTTAGWGTATTTGCTGAGAGCCTTCATCACCTTCATATCTCTCTGCACTTGACTGCATACATTTTCTGTGAGGACCTACTTCAACACCATATAGACTTCGCTTGCTTTCCAGCATTTTGACTCTTTCCCAAAATTAGCAGGATTTTAGGAACCAGATGATATGCATACACAAACATACATATTATACTTGGCAATACTTAATTTTAGACAAAAGGCTAAGAAGTCCCTCAGAAAGACACTGAGGTGCTGAAGTGCTTCCAAAGAAGAGCAATGAAGCTGGTGAAATCTGGAATGTAAATCTGATGAAGAGTGGCTGAGGGAGCTGGTGGTGTGTAGCCTGGAGAAGAGAAGGCTGAGGTGCAACCTTATCATTCTCTACAACTATTTCAAAGGAGGTTGTAGGTGGGATTGGGTTGGAGTTGGGATTCAGTTGCTTCCCACAAATAACAAGCACTAGTTAAAAGTCAGTTAAAAGTCGTTTGTGTATCTAGCTGATTCTAGCTTCAGAAATGCAACAAATGCAAATTGGTCATATGTGTATCTGTCTGGCAGGACACATTATAGAGCATAAAGAGGAATAATTAAACAACACAATTAATAGCAGTTTTGCCAAATTGACCCTACAGATTTTTTTCTAATCTTTAATAACATCTGAATAGTTTTTTAAAGAAATTATATCTTTATTAACCTTAAAGGAATTTTTTTTCCCTTTCATTTTCCTTGCACCTTTAAATCAGAAAGAAAACTTCACCTACATTACCTTAAGAGGCCCTAAAGGAATGATAAACACATTTAGCTGTTTATACCTTTAACTTATACATTTCTCAAGGGAAATTCTTCAAAGGGTGCTATGAGTCTGTTGCTATGCAGAGCCAGCTGAACTAAATGCAGATGAAGCAGATTGCTGGCAAACACTCCCAACAAGATGTGAACCATGAAACCCAGAAATCTTTGTCTATTGTCTAGCCTGGCTCTTTACTAATCATTCTATTCACTTCATGTGTTAAGGGTACTAAGACATGGCTGTTGTCAGAAAAGGACAGAATACAAATAGGTAAATTCTGCATGCTGAAATCAACAGAATCATTCATTACATAGGATTTGCAAATGTACCCTAGAGTGATTGAGAGATACAGTCATACATTCAAGTGACAGAAACTTCAAAAAACCCTAGCATATCAACAAAGCCAGGGCATCTTCATGTAGGCTTGCTCTTTTATTTCACCAAATAGAAGGAAATTCATCTTAGCCTGGCCTGCAAATAAGTCATGGAGGTTAGTAATTAGGTTGAGGAATAGATGAGAGCTACATCCATACTTTTAAAGATCTGATTATTATGTGACTGGTTTAATCATGACTAACTGATCATATTCTGTCTGTAATATGCAGTTTCTCATGTCGCCTCATTTTGATCAGCAACTACGTCGTCCATTTTTTAACATGAAACAATTCATTTTTACAGAAGTAAACTTTTCTTTCAAATGTGTCACCAAAGGATGCTGGTAGTTGAGAAACCATCAATATTGAATCTATACCCAGCAGGTAAAGCTGCCTCCTGTCATTGAACAGCATTCTCTGGTATCAACAATTTTGTTGTGGAGCTGCATTGGTTAATAGCTATTTTGTTGCAAATGAACACATCTTGGGAATACAAAAGAATATCACTGTTTTGAAGAAAAAAAATCAATATATATATACACAAACAAAACTTCCTTTTAACTTCACCTTCTATCAGTCTCATATGGTACTCAGTTAACTCATATGGTAATTTGAATTAGAATATTCAGCTGATCAGTTAAAATGAATAATAATAAAGTCTATTATTCAGGCTATGATTTGTTAGCTCATTAAGATCTAAATACTCCAACACACATTTTAAAGCCCGTTCTCTTCAGCAATGTAACATTTTGTTTCTTCTGTTTCTCAGCTCTTTTCTATGTTCCTACATTCCCCACTACCTTTGAGATTATGCTTCTTCAAATCAAGCGGCAGTTGTAGGATGCAATTTAGAAAAAGAACAAACTTGAAAATCCTGAAACACAACAAAAGGTTCAAGAAAATGCAAAATCAACATTTCAAACTAAAATCCCGAAAACATAGAAAAAACTCTATTTCTAGGCAAGATGTAGAATGGAAACAAAAGAAGGTTAAAATTAAAAAAAACAAACAAACAGAGAAAGTATAAGCAATTAGTCTCTTAGAAAATCAATTAAGAGTGAAAATATTAATGGCTTTCACATATACAAGTGTGCATTTATTATCTCTGACAGCCTGCCTTTTATCATGCTTCTGGTATTAGTTTTCTCTCAGCTTTGTACACAGCATATATTCACTTTGAACAACCTTTCAGAAAAAAGCTGAAGACAAATATTGTCGAAGAATTTGCAATAAAGAGCAACTTTTTTTTTTAGAAAAAACATTTTTGTTCCTATCATAACAGACATTTTCCACATAATTTTCTYAAAATCCAAGGTTGGGGTCAAGATTCAGAAGGTTCAAAAAAAAAATTACTTGGACAAGTAGTGACATGACCTAGGATGAGCTACAAAGCATAAGCACACACTACACACTGCAAAATCATTCAGAAAAGGCACTGGGCTAACATCCTCCTGAAAAAAAAGCAACCAAACAAAAACAACAACAACAACAACAAAAAAAAACCACCAAAAAACAACCAAACAAAAAAACCCATAAAAACCCAAAAAAAACAACTCCAAAACAAACAAAAAAAATTACCTGCTTCACAGTTAAAATATCATGTGAAAAAGACTGAAAAACAYACAAACCTTTTCTTTATAACCAAAAGCTGAATTTCACAGGAAAAAATGAATCAGGTTCTTACTCTTGTAAGTTACCAAACACAGACACAAACTGCAAAACTAAATGAACAAAAAACCAATTTAAACCTGCAAAACTCAGCCGCAGAACACTARATGCAGCTTGGCTGCGCCTCCCGTGGGCTACAGGTCTTTTCAGCAATAAGAAGGCTGAACTACCTGTGCCTCTGGATCTGATAGATGCTGCCTGTGCCAGCCCACATCCAGCAAAAGATRTCCAGGCTTCATTTATTCGACTTAYGTGYCTTTAAAAACAAAAATAAACACACAGGGACATCCATGGCTGCTTGAACTTGCTTGCCTCCTTACATTTAAGAATGGTTTCTAGGCCAAATATCTCACTGAAAAATCTCCTGTGTATAGCTCAGGAACTAGAAGAGGACTACTCTAAATACAGTTTGCAAGTAGTATTTATAGAGTAAGAGACTTCAAATTTACAGATTGCACCAGCTGTCTAGTTCCCAAAAATCTGGGTGAGAAATTACCTTTTCTGTTCTAGGAATATAGCTATTTTGTGGTCTTTCACTTAATACCAAATGTACTTACTATGCTTTCAGAGGCAGACAGAATCAGGTCTGGCTACCAATACTTTCTGAAAGATAACAATGGTTTTCATATTCCAAACAAGAATAGCAGGATTTTAAAATATGAAATATGTACACTTGACCRCATCACAAAGTTTTGTAGATACATGAAGTGGCAAAATAATATAGATGAAAAAAGAGGATAACACCAACACATTGTTTTACTAACAATAGTTTTATTTTATGCAGGATGTTTCAGAAAATTTTGTTAGGACAGTGTATACACTGGAAWTGCTCAGACACAGATATCTACTTAAATGTAAGACCATACACATTAAATCCAAATTCATCCTACTTCATCTGAGGCCTGTCAGTGGGCATCTGAATTAAGGGTTTCAACAATCCTGGCTTTTGTGTATTTCAAAAGATAGCAGCAATGTCTGATTTACCTTTGAGGGCAACACTCATTTTCCACAGATTCTAGGGTGACAAGACTCCTTATTTAGATGTGAAAGTTAAATTACCTAATGTGACATAGATTAATTCAGGTCATGTTCTTAAAACTCCACAATACCTTTCTCAGCAAAGGCAGTAAACAAAGTGTTGAATTTATACCACCATAAATTAAGCTTTCAGAAATTATTCTGTGTGAATGAGATCAGACTGTCTTTGTTCTCCTCCCTCACAAATAACTCTCAGCACATTGCCTGCTCAAAAGATGTATAGTTTAATTTGAAACAGCATCATTTCAGCCACATGAAACAGCACTTTCCCATTATTAAGTAYTTTCAGAGACAGCATGAGATTATCCATTCACATCCCTTACGAGAATAATGTTGATCACACACCGGCAAATGTTTCCTCACTAAAGAAAATCAAAGTCCTGACATTTGAAAATTGTGTTTTGTAGATTATTTTGAATATATGTTTGTTTCTATACCTCCTTTTATGGGCTTATAAATTTACCAGGCAGCTTACAGCCTTTGATTAGACTTCCAGAGCAATTTATATTTTTTAAATTATTAGAATACCCTTCCTTTTGCCACCAAACATCAAGAATAATCTTTAATGATCACTTACAGTATTTATTTTCTGCCATTTCTTCTGTTTTGGAATATTCAGGGTAACTAGTTGATAATAATTTTATGACAGTAGATGACAGTATTTTGTTCCTGTTGAAAGCAAGGGCACAACATGCACTGAGGTCACCAAGGCATCATGCCACTTATGGTCCAATTCAGAACAGCTCACAATTTACAGATTTGATCCAAAATTCAYGGTCCGTATTGCACACTGAAATATGGTATTTGAGACTGTAAGTCTCCAGACAGACTCTTCACTTGGAAAACAGCCCATTTCTCATGAGATTTAATCAAATCGGGTTTTAGTCTGAACCAAATCTAATAAAGGAGTACAGAAGAAATGAAAGCTTATGCCCTGACCATAGCACTGTAAGGATCCAGTACTTATCCTCTTGAAGAAAATTTATATGTAAATAAAAAGAAATAATTTTTATAAATTACTAAGTCACCTAAACAAGTATCACAGCTTCTAATTACAAAATATTCTAGCATATGGAACCCAACATATGGGCCACTTGCAAAAGGGATCATTTTTGCAACTTACAGAAATATTAATAACATGTTTTCATCCTTTATCTTGAACTGTGCACTTCAAATGTTTTCAGGAAATGCAGCATTATGTTCCARTTAATGTATGTTTACATTCATCAAATAAATAGTGTTTTTAATGCTAGTAATTGACTGTAGGATGGACAGGAGTTTGCTACTAATTATACCATATTGTTTCAACAGCAAATGAAACTATTTTTACAGTTTCAAAAAAATTCTGATCCATAACTGAASCTTTACAAATCAGTTAGCAATAACTTTATAAAATCTGAAAAGCAATTTTTATTTGAATTGCATTCTAGCACTAAGAGAATAGTATTACACTGTCAAATGAGTTGTGCCATATATTTTATGTAATTGAGGATCTTGTGCAGAAATTAAACTCTGGATCTGACAAGTTCAAGCATAAATCTGATGAGGACTGAATGCCAGCTGCACGCAAAAAGGGTGGAGGAATCAGCCTGACCATGATACTGAGATCAGCTCCACAGACATTGCTCTTGGAAAAATCCTACTGGGAGCACTAGAGGCATTTAGCTGTGCTCAGAGACTACAGATTTATCCCGTTTCATAGAACTCTGAATGCCAAGACCTATGTGCATCTCCCCAAGGCCAATGTCACTTACTTACAAAGTAAATAACTGAAATGTTTTCCTTGGTATTTCCTTTTGTTATGCTTCCAAATATGATTTAGAGATAAGAAATTAAATAAAAACTRCCTTTTTAAAAAATACATTAGAATCTTAGMTGTGKCATAACTGGACAGTTCAAACTACAATACAGTACAAATAATTATCAACATTTAATAGAGGGAGAGAAAGAAAGAAAAGAAGATAAAGTACTGAGACTAAGTTTTCATGAATGTATTTATGAAAGTGTAAATGAAAGTGTCAGAACACTTTTCAACACAATGTACCTAAACAGACATACTTTTCAAAAAGTTCAAACAATTCTCAAAGTTTACTGACAGTCTCAAACATTACTATATGGATAAAGGGGAGGTCAATGTTTGTGTCTGTGTAGTGACCATTCTTCTGAATACCAGTAACAGGAGAGAATTTTAGAGAACTCTGTATAACCACAAAATCTTACCTTCAGCTGCCCTAAAACTTCTGACAGAGAAAAGCCTTTTTATTTGTTCTGATTCTAGACTGTAAATCTTGGAAATAGAAAGTAAATGCTGAAATTTATTSTGTCAAGTACGAACTGTACAGACATCAATACTTTCTTTTAACATACAATCAAAAATGGCTGCAGAGAGAAGGCAATTTGAGAGAATGATAGTTGGAAACAAAAATTTCACTAAAATGTCAATGCATATTAACTTGTTTAATATTTCTTTTAACATGGCACTCCACCAAGCCAAAGGTGAAATACAGGCTTGAAGGGGAAAATACAGCTACTGCTAGTAAATGACAGGTAATTTACTGTGAGTAAGACCACAAATTATCAATAGCTTTATCATGGTAGAGGCCTGTTTTGCCATACYAATGACTGTCTGTGAAAGAGGTACTTTTATCTAGGTTGCAATAAGATATCTCAAGGACATGAAATGTACATATGGGAGGGACAAAACAGCTGGGTAGGACAGGGACATAATGGAAACATTGGAAGAAAAAAGAGGAACTCCTTTATATGAAAATTCAGCAAGGGTATCTGTAATCTCTATGAAGAAACTCACTGCACTTTTGACATTGCCCAACGCTTACCACCCAAATAAATAACAATTACACACATATTTTAATATAATAAACTCTGATYCCAGCTCCCACAAACCAATTGAAGCATTATTTCAACACAATTCCACTTATAATAAAAAACAGAYGGTCAAGGAAATAGATGTCTTTGTGATCTGATATACACATCTGCAGACATTTACAATATGCATGCATTTCCAGAGAATGCTGAGMAAGTTAAACTGGGAAAGGGGAATTTTTTTTTCTTAATGGGCATGCGCAAAAAAAGAATGTGATTCAAGAAAAGAATAAGCTGTGACAAAGATGCAACTATCCTATCAGGCCTATCTGTTTTCAAACAAATATCATAGCATCGTGTTAAAGAAACACTAGTCAGATAACTTTGGAAATAGTTTGCTGCMGGGAAACATCACTCAAATGTGAGGTGGCTGAGGGTCAGGTGATTTTCAGATCTCTCCCCTCTCTGATGGAAGACCTGAGGTTAGCAATGGCTGTCCTTCAAAAATTCATTATACAGACAAGYAAAACATCCCACAGCAACACAGGGCTAGAGATTTATTTGAGGTCTTCTAAATCTCAGATTGCATTTTATGCAGACATCAACAATAGGCCATTGCCAATGGCATCACAGAGCTGCACTGGTCCCAGGGTAATTATGCACAAAAATCAGCAAAGAAATGTGTTACAACAAATGATGGAAGTCTCACTCAAAAAGAGAATATCCTTGCAGAACCTCTAAGACAAGAGGTATAGAATAAAAGAGTTCAAGAAGTCAGTATGTTAACAACATTCAAAATCAGATTGAGGCAGGTTAAAACTAYACAAATTTAACTGCTCATTTGAGGGATCTTGCTAGTTTCTTAGATTTCATCTCATTTCTCTTCCTCCATATAATTTACTTCAAGCTCACAAAGGGTACCACATTGTCAGGAATGGAGAATTATATATCTCTTGTGTGAAGCATCAACCCCAAATTTAAGTACCACATTTCTGACATGCAGGAATCATATCCTAGAATGAGATTTATATCCAAGTCCATCCCAGTCCTGGAACTGTCTGCTTATATTGTAAATAAGAAACTAGATTTACTTAAATGTTCTGTTTCCTCCCACTAAGGGGATGCTGAACAGCCCTAAATCTCAGATTATATTTATTTTGTACCACCATAGTGACCAGTGAGACATCAACAGAATGCATCAGTAAACTCATCCAAGGGGGCCAATAATGACCATTGGGAACAGGACCAGTTTGACAAGTATAATGTCATATAAACCATCATATACAATCATCAAATGGTAAATACTTTCTGGAATTAATCATTTGGGCTGGAGTCAAACTGGTGAGCTGGAGGTGAAAAGCTCTCTGTTCTATTACTAATCCCCTGAGCTATAGAGGCCCCAGCTGGTGCTTCTGCAAAGGTTCACACAGCTTTTTTYGAAAGGCCACAAAAATAGTTACAATATCTTTTTAAAGTAAACAAAATCAAAACAAAAAAAACCCTTCCACAGTTTCAAGAACAGTTACATTTTTCTTAAAATAATCTCTCTGAAAGTAGCAGACTGTACACATTTTACAAGAATAAACAAACTCATCTAATATTTATCCACAAATTGGGACTCAGAGATCATTAGTGCAAATTTCTGCTGACCAGCAGCATTTATTCTATAAACTTTGGGTATCCTAAGCGGTCCATCAGTGAACAACAGATATCTTCAATCTGTCTAATCTCTTCATGGGGCATGTTTTGTTTCCAGGCATGAAYGCTACTTGGTGAAATCTCCCCTTCATAAGGAAGATAGAAAAGACTGGTGGAGGTGGCAAATAATATTTGGTTTAAGCTAGCAGGAGGAAGAGGAATACCAAGAAAGGCAAAAATTGTTTCAGCAGTCTTCTGAGGAAAGCTCACAATATCTTCAAACTTGACCAGCTGATAATTTCTTGGCAGCAAGTCCCTGTTTATCCTCATTGCTGCTGCCGTGTTTGCTAGCCATAAATAYGACAACACAGAAATAGCATTTGAATTAGAATTTGAAATTTCTTTTCTCAGTGATTCAAACTCAGAGGCATAGCCTTCATTTAAACTACATTTTCCTTTACCATTCTCCCCTTTAAACATTGCAGCCAAGCGTTSTGGAATATTTTTCAAGGAGTAAAGGCTCGGCTTATTTTTGTACAGCATTGAATAGATCCATGCCCGTGGGTCCCTTACCACATATAATGCTCTCATTGATGGTCCTAAGATTTCCTGAAAGAAGGGAAGCTTTAATGTCCAGCTCCCACTGGTTAAACTAAGCACAGGTCGTGCATTAGGATAATAGACAAGGTGTCTTCTCAGCTCCCTAATATATTCAGCATCTTTTTCTTGACTTCCTCTTGCCCTGCTTCTTTGCTCTAATAGGGATTCTCTCTTTTTGGACCTTTTCTTTTTGTCTTTGCTTAATGCAGAATACTGAGCAATTTTACTTCTGCTAGCTTCATATAAATGAATGTTTTGTAAATGCAACTTTGTGTCTTGAACTAGAGACTGGAGCCACCCTTGGATAAGACGAAAATTACCATTCTGGACATCAGAAACCCTCCATTCACATGGATCTACAAAGGAATCAATTTCAAATTCAGTCTCAGGAATTTCAAGATAGGGTGTGGGTATCCTGATGTATAAAAAGTCACTGGTGTTGAAAAACAGCTGTTTTAAAATTTCTGCACCAGAAGTGGGAAGTGAAGTAATGATAACATCTGGCAAAACAATAGGGTTTCCTTCTAATTGTTTGGCTTTATTGCCTTTATCACGTTCTAGCYTTGTCACGTCAGTGCTCCACTTTGCACAGATGGGCTGAGTACACATGCTCCACACATCCACCAATTCAATAAGCCATAGTGTAACAACCAGGATCAGGATCCAACGCAACATTTTGCCRAAGGATATGTAAAAGCGCCACTGAAAAGCCAGTATGACCAAACTGACGCCCAAAATTAACCCTGCAATTATGCTCACTTTGAATCCAAATGGGAAAACTACCCTATTATTTTTTATATCTTTTTTCACAGATTCAGTACCAAGACCAAACTTGGTCACTTTATTCTCATGAACTACTTTAGCAAAACCACCAAATCCCAAGTAATCAAACCTTGCCYTTAAATTCTGATACTCAGTCACAACAGAGATGGTATTTTCAGTGTTGTTGACACTGAGCGAAATCTGAAATCCAGATTTTGCATTATCCATGAGTCTACAGTTAGAAACATTGACATATGGGCCATAGAAAAGGTAAACAATCCTCGTAAGCATGTTTTTCATTGGAAAGGTAACATTTACAAACTGAGTCCATCGCTTTTTGAATTCAGCAGCTTGTTCAGCCTCCTGTATCCTAGCAACAGGACTACTCCCATGATGATCAAACCAAAACATCTTGTAGTGGGCATCCCACACATCCATCATAGCTCCATTGTACTTGTTCTTAAACTTATAGGGTATGTATTTAAAATCGATGTCAAGATTATGAAAAAAGGCACTGACTGAATTAACAGGAGAGTCTTCCTCCTTCTCGATATGGTCAACCACTAACAATGTCTGAGAGTTTAAGAGCAGCAAAACGCGATACACACTTTTCAGTTTCATTGCTGATGTGTAAGCAGATACTGCCTCACCACTCACAAACATCATGTCACCAGCCTGGGAGGCTGTTATAATTTCTCCAGCTGAGTCTCC
Source organism: Cardinalis cardinalis (assembly GCA_014549065.1). NCBI lineage: Eukaryota > Metazoa > Chordata > Aves > Passeriformes > Cardinalidae > Cardinalis > Cardinalis cardinalis. Next base: position 392,103 of record JACDOX010000007.1, read on the forward strand.
AACCTCGTCACCAATCCACTTCAGCCACTGGGCGCACTCACCAAGCTGTCCTTCCCAAGGCTGGTTGCACTGGCTTGTAGGAGATGGAGCAAACACCAAGACATTGTTCAGGTGGCTGAGTTTAGGTCCATAAAGAGCCTCAGATACAAATACCTGTCCATTGGGAGCAAAAGTGAAGGAATTCTGATCGGGATGTTCATGCCCCGGATTGAAACTTCTCCACCCATCAATCCATCTGTAGGGTTGAAAGTGAACAATATCATAGACAGCACGCCCACCGAGTTTCCCAGACTTGAAGGATACAAAGGTGTTTGTCTGACTGTTTGGCAATCCAGCCCCATAAGTAACAACTCCCCAGTTGGGAAACACATGCATTTTAGCAGTACCATAGTCAGGAGGTGGCTGAGGAGTGATTTCAGCAGCATACCATATAAATTCTGTATGTAATGTACTCCACCTCTGTGCAGTGGATGGCACCATTGGCCCATCCTTGGGTCTGTGTTTTCTAATTTGCTGTGCCAGCCAGTTACCAGCTCCATTCTTCATGATGAACTTATCCAAGAAAACCAGTTGGCTCTCRGGACCATAAAACCAGTTGTAATTAGAATCTGCAACACCCACAGTCCTCTGGAAGCCTGGCAGTAGGGTGGCATAGTAAAACCAAAAGTGCATTTTCAGCCAGTTATTCTCCAAGTTGTTAATACCAAAGTGGCGCTGGGCCAGGAAAACATACTGGGTTACTGACTTGGCTGTGTAACTCCCGTAAGCGACTCCCTCATCCAGAGACCCATCTACAATATGATTGAGGAGAAACATTGTTTTCTCCATCACATCAACCACAGTGTGTTTCCAAATATTCGCCTGAGATCCTTTGTCCACTCCGGCAACTAAAGCCCCAATAAGCAGAGCAAGCATATTGGTTGCTTGGTGATTATGGAGAAGCTGCTTTCCCCAGGAACGAACCTTGGAGTACTCATACATCTCCTCACTCACGGACCATATCTTCTCCAGGTATTTTTGCCTTCTCTCATGTTCCAGTGAATTATACAAGAAGTCAAAAGCAGTGGCAAATCCTGTCAGGGAGTGACCGAGTGGCACTTCATCTCCAGGAGCATTCTCAACCAACCAATTTTTGTAGCCAGCCATTCTATCCATATACTCTAGGGCAAAATCAAATGCAGCTTTATCTTCGGGGCACAGCAAACAGTAGAAAGCAAGAGGGGGCAAGTTGTTACCATAAATCTCATTCCATTTGGCCGCAAAATCAGTGTGTTTGGGTGGAGGTAGGTAGTATAAAGGGTTGGACAGCATAACCATCACTGCACTTCTGATGGCTCTGAAGAGATGCAAATGGCTTGTACGAGCCTTTTGCCTCAGTGCCTGAACATCCTGAGGGTTGAAATACAAGCTTGGATGAAGAACTGTTCTTTTCAGCTTCTGCTCAGCACTAAGACCTTCAAGTTGCTGTTTTTCATATTGATCTACATTTTCTATGAATGTCACCCAATCAGAGTAATTGCTTACAGATTCTTCGAAAGTGAGGACATCAAACACCATTAATGCTAGAAATAGAGTATGCCCCGTGAACATCAGAGCCATGATCCATTAGGCAGCTCCTCTTCCCCAGAGATACATTTCTTCACAAAACAGTGTTCAGATATCAAACTTTCATCCAGTTTGTTAAAAAAATAGTATCTTAAGGCATATTTTTATGAGAAAAGACCTATTGTATACTGTGTATTACAACAAAGGCTCAGACTACTTGCAATCTGAGATACAACATTGAAATGACAAGGCTCTTGAAAAATTAAATCTCAGGTGCCTTGTCTGTTCACACTTTTCTCAAATACAACACTACAAGCATAAGCACTAAAATCAGGGACAAAGTAAAATCTCTACAATATGCACATTAAGYACAGGTTGACTGCACAGTAACAGACTGAAACACTATTTCTTGGTAACTTCAAAAGCATGATCTAAAAAGGGAACTGGAGTAATATGTTTGCTTTTTTAAAAAGCTTTCAATCGGACCAAATTCCACTTTTAGAGCTGACAAAAACTCCACTGATCACAGAATGATATAATTTATTCCAAACAATTTGTTATATTTGATAAAATAGGGAATATAGAACACCTGGAAAATAGACTCCAAAATTAAAGTTACTGTCTTCAGTCGTTGCCTTTTTTCAATTTCCTTACACACTCTTTCCATCTTTCCCTTTTGGGATTCATGGAGGGACAGGAAGGAAAACAATAATTTAAAAAAATCAACATAGATCCTCCATTAGATCCTTTTGATGAAACTGCAGTGATTTTAACCACTATTCCTCTCTGTTTGTGAAAGATGCACCTGAATTGAGAGTCATATTGACATATCTTCAAGTATTTTTTAATCTTCTCTTCAGCTAGTGATGTCCAAATTTGGCCTCGATGATTCAAAAAATCCTGCTCCTTCCATAATGATGCAAAAGGAAAACATGTGAAAGAGGCAGAAAGCCAATACTTTCTTGTAAGAAGWGCAGTTTCAGGTTTCCTTTCACTTCACATGTAGGTTCTTTCTGTGGAAACAGAAACAAAAGTTCTCTGAAGCTGTGCAGGTGTCAGAGCATATTTAAAGTACTTTGGTTAACAAACTGCTGCTAAGTTTAGAGGAAAGATGAAGGAAATAAAGGAATTTTAAGGCAATCAAAAAATAAAAGAAGGAGCATTTCAAAGTYCCACAAAATTTACCCTCGGCAAAAGAGCGATTCAGATTGGCTACTCAACCTCACTTTATTTCACCATTTCCAGCGCGAACATGAGGTCTCAGGAAATAAATTCCAGTTACGCCACCAGGATCTACTCATAGAAATAAATCTGACACACGCCACCGAAATTCAATTCACCTCGAATTAAAACAAGAGCGTGTTTTTTACCACGCGAGCGGCTCAGCGTGCCGAAGGGCGGCGGGAAGCAGGAAACCCGGCAGCCGGGAGCCCCGACCGGGAGCCCCGCCGCGCCGCCCGCACCRAGCCCGCCAGAGGGCGCCCGCCGCCGCCGCGCCCCTGCCCGCGCCGCCGGGGCCGCACAACTTGCACAAGTTTCGGCGCGGACCGCGGGGCCGCCGCCCCCGAGCCCAGCCCCGTCTTACCGCGGCGGCTCCGCGCCGGCTCCCGCGGGGCTGCGTCGCTCTGTCCCGACCGGCCCCGGCTGGGGGCTGCGGGTGGCGGCCGCCGTGCCGGCCCCGCTCGGCTGGGCCGGGCTGCGCTCGGTTCCGGCCTCTTCCGATCTTGCCGCTACTTTTCCACCCGGGCTGGCCGCAACTTCTGGTCCCTGCCCTCCGCCGGCGGCTCCCAGGAGTTGATGGAGAGGTAGATGCGGCGGCGAGCGCCCAGCGACGGGCGCGGGCAGCCAGGCAAACTCGCAGGGATGTCGCTCCGGAGGGGCGGGGAGGGAAGGAAGGAGGGAGGGAAGGAGGGTGGGAGGGAGGCGGAGAAGCGGCGGGGGGGTTGGCAGAGCCGCCCCCGGCGGAACGGGGATGTGCTGATCCTCCGCGCCGAGCTCGGCGGCGGGCGGGCTGCCGGTCCCGCCGTGGCTCCCGGCGTCTCTTCCCTGCGGCTGCGTGCGCTGCCCCGCTGCTCCCGGCGCCCAGCCCCGCTCCCGGCCACCGATGCCACAGCCGCCCCCGCGCCTGGGCTGCCGGCCGAGCGGAGTCGGGCTCGGCGGGAGCGCCCAGGGGCAGGGCCGGGGCTGGAACGGGGGGGCCGCGGCTGGCGGCGGCCCAGGGGCGGGGGGAGGCCAGAGACCGCGGGGACCCGCTGTAGCGGGTCCCGGTGCGGGAAGCGGGAAGCTGAGGAAGTACGAGGGGGTTCGAGGAAGAAAATCTGCCGCCGTGGGTCACCCCCGTGTCCTGACAGCCGCCGCCCCCCCGCGGACCGGACCCCGCAGCTCCCGGCCGGGAAGTGACAGGGACACGGTCGCGGCGGCGGCCCGGACACGGCGAGCTCGGCAGGGCAGGGCTGGGCTCGGATGGGATGGGCAGGGCAGGGCAGGGCAGGGCAGGGCCGGGCAGGGCAGGGCGTCAGGAGCCGCCGCTGCTGTGGGTGACAACTTTGTGAGAGCGGAATAACTACCCAACAGTGCCCGTGTCTCAGGGACTGCGGGGATGCGCACCTTCCGCTTTTGTTTGTGGCCGTCACACTTCTTTATTGACAGCGCTCCTGCGCTGTCTTCGTTTTATGCGATGCAATAAAATGGTTCTCATTCAGTTTTAGCTGAAGGCTTCTGAAGTAAAATACAAAGGCGTCATGAGGAGTAAAATCCTGTGCCGCTCGTGTCGTCACGGTCAGTGGTGCGCTGAAAGGCCAGCAGAAAATATTGCCCTGCCCCCCTGGTGCTGTGGTCTGCCCACAAAATCCAAGATGTATAGCGGCATTGTCGAGTTGGAATCAGTTTGGGTTGACAATGATGACTTTCGGAGCCTGATTTCATGACCTGATATTTGTGACCGAGCTGTTGTTCCGTAGTCGAGYGCAGGAAACAAAAAGTTGTGAGATTTTGGGTGTGTTACCACTTACTGTGTGTATAATCTGTGCTTCAAAGGATGTGGATTTTAATCATCTCAATAAGCATTACTTTTTCCAAGGCCTGTATCCTTTTTTTTATTTGCCCCCATACCTAGAAATAATCTTGCATAATTAAGTATTGCTTAAGCTACTCAATGTGTAACTATATTGCAATGAATATATGAATTTATAGAGGTCATACATTATGGATACTGATTCTGTTTCTTTGTGCTACAGAGTACACCTCAGAAGGATTAAATTATTAAATTATGTGCATTTACATTAGTGATGAACTGTGCCTGKAATCATCCTAATGTCTCGGATGTGCCCTATAGACTTGGCTTAAAAGGGAAAAATACTGATTATTGCCTGGATCCTATCTTCCCATCAGAAGAAATTTGCATAATGAACAAAGATCAGCACATAATTCCCTGACCTTGAATCTTTTACAGTTGTGCCTTTTTATGCTACCAGGGAAGTTATTGCAGGAGGAAAGCAAAAGAAAATGTAAAGCAACAATAGAGGCCACATTCCCCTTCAAGTCTGTAGAAACTGGGTGGAATACACTACAAATGAAAACCTCCCATGTCTTTCCTTCTATTCTCATTGTACCCATTACATTTTTTCCCAAGGCTGGCCCATTCTGGAACATATTAAAATCCCAGAGAATGACTTTTCCCATAAATTGTCAGGCAATTCAGAATGAGCAGAGTATGTGTAGGACTTACGTTAGGTTAAAAGCAAGAGTAAAGCTCTCCCAAGAGCTTTTCTCTCTCCCTGAGACCTGTGCTGAGATCATTAAATATACAATGTTCAACTGCAGTGTGATATTTGTGGAAAAACATGAACATGATTTACTGACTTGCCCCATATATTCACAAATGGTACCATTTAGAAAAAGTCTTATTTATAAGGCAATGAAGGCATTTGTGTGGCATTTCGCTTTTTCTGTGGCAGCTTTTTTCACATTAACAAAGATGCACTGGCAAAATAGTTCAGACTCATTTTTTGCTAAGCAAATTACAAAGCAGGAGTGTCTTTAACCATGTGTGATTTCAAATGATTTAGGCTACTTAGTGTCTGTCATTTTCAAGCTACTTTGCTTCGAATACAACCCATCAAAAAAAACCCCAAAAAACAAAAAACCTAAAAGACACAAAAACTCAACCAAAAAACACCACAAAACTCAAGTTCAGACAAAACCAAAAACCACTAGTGGTAAAACTAGTGTTCTTTTTTTTTTTTTCTATTGGTAGTTTTCAATAGTCAACAGAGACACATAGTAACTACACTACAACTCAAGAACAAAAATTAATTGGATACAACTGGTATCAAGGATAAACAAGTAAGGCAAACTTCAAAGGAGCTGGATTTAGGTAATTAGAAATAGTGACTCTGCTTTGTAACCAACTCTTTTGCTCAAAATGAGTCTGAATTATATTGGCATTCCACCTTACCTAATAATTGCATAATGCTGTTTAAAGAGTGGTCACTAAAACAGAGTCGCTTCCTGAACAACTGTTAATTGTGAAAGTAACTATTTAAAGTTACCATTTACATTTTTATTTGTAGAGACAGTGACCATCTGGTAACAAATTGCATTATATTATTACATTTTCAAATATACTTCATAACTATGAATAGCTGAAAAGCAAGGTTTATAGGCTATCAGCAAGAAAAAGATACCATAACAGAGAAATAAGTTTTGAGTCATGGGAAAGTGACCTCACTGTCACATCAATTTCTTAATGCAAGAAATCGTGGGTCATTGTTGGTGATACACTGTGGTGTACTGTTTCAGGGATAGCATTCTGCACTGATACCAAGATCAGCCATCTGAATGATCTTGAAAATGCTAGTAGTGCTATTTTCCTCGAGTACAGGCCAAGTGCTAACAGATGGGAGTGAAGAGTAGAACAGTCAGCTGGACTGCAACAAAATGCCAGTRTCAAATAGAATAATAATTCATAAGTTCATACATGAATGAGGTGCTACTGTCAAATATGGGACATTAATCAACATTCACAAAAAGAGCCAGGTATTTAAGAAGGATCTGGATTGAGATAATCAGGTTCCAGTGGTGGTGAAATCTTCAAACTTCTGTCTAACTCCTAAAGTAGCATCACTACATAAATTCCTAAGTAAGTTCAAAGTAGAGGTTTTATTGAAGAGGCATCACAACTTTGGATGAGAGTTCTTGACCACTTGGAAATCTTTCCATATTGGCAGGGCTTGGTGCTTATTTCATTACTCAACCTCACCATAGATGGAAAGATAGACTTTTCTGAATCTAAATCTACTCAAAGACCTAATTCACTGTGAATTTTTGAAACACTCATGCACAATTCCTTCTTTTACAACAGATAAATGAAAAAATATTGGAACATAATGCAGTGGTGGTGAGGATCCGGTTTAAAGCATTAATCTGTTGCTGTTGTCAGAAGAACTCACCTTTCACAAAGAAAGTATGGGTGGAATGGAGTTTTCCCCTTTAAGGATGATAACCACAATCTCCGAATTCTCAAATGACCTAGTCTCTTGTCTATTTCAGCAAACAGGATCTTTTTGTTTCAAACAAAAACGGGCGTCCTGTGAAATCATGTCATCTTTCAATAATGTAATCACACATAGAAACTTGCACACAGAAATGAATTTTATTAGAGGGAAGAAGTTAGACCCTCTGCCGCCCAAGAATAGCTCACGAGTTTTATAATAAACAGGTGTTGGAACAAAATGTATACCACATTCTCAGAGGAAAGAACATTCCTCCAAATTGTATCTCTTGCTTGACTATGACACTTTTCTTACGATATCAAGGTCCATTTCCTCTTGATATAACCCCACTTGACAGGGAAAATTACAAACTCCACATTGTGAGACCACTAGTTTTGGAGGGAGAAATCTGATGTTACTGATGAATGTGTGAGAAATAAAGGGGGTGAAGGATAAAGTATATAAATTGATATATATAAAAGTATATAATTGATATCAAAGTTTCTGTCTTTTGGGCACCAAGTGGTTTCAGGGAAAATGGAGAATAGAGTACATGGAAAAGAGTGTGTGGTGACATTCTTTATTTTTGTAATATACTGCTGTTTTATTTAAGGTGGGTTTTTTTTGCATTTAGGAAGGGTAACTAGCTATAAGCAATAGCAACAAAACACAAAAAGGCAGGCAAGAATATCCTGGTTTTATTAAAACTGAAAATTAACATGTTTATCACACCATGCAAACAAAGTAAAAAAGGCAGTGGCATGTTTTTCCATATTTCAAATACTCTTGTTAGTGCAGTTCTCCATCACTGTATGACTGAAGAGCTGAAAAGTGTCTGATGTCACTGTCAGCAGAGAGGAGGATGGAGCAACTGCCAAAAGCTGTGGTGCTGCACTCCTCCTCTGTCCCAGCTGGGTGCTCCTGCCAGCCCCTTTGTGTCAGAGCAGTAGGCAGTCTCTGTGCTACAGAATTGGTGCTGCAGACTCAACGGGACAGCGGTTTTAGGCCAGCTTAAGTAGACGCTAAACTGCCCCTTACAAATGTCAGCTGCATACAGGGGTAATTTTAAATCCATTTGTGAGTACCTCAGATGCCGCGTATGAAGCGAATGGGACCGTTTGTACTTTATTAGCATTTTAATCAAACAATCTTCAGTGGAAGTGGTTTAAAAGCATCAGCGATGATGCTGTGTACAGCGGTGAGATCTCGAGAAGGTTCTCAGCAGCAGGTCAGAGCAGCACAAAGCCATATTCTTAGGGTATCAAATTCATTGGAATAACATCTGTGCAGATCTGCATCAAAGCAAATGTTTCACTATGAAAACTCACCAGCAGGCAGAGAAAGAAGATTAATGCTACAAATGTAGTATTTGTGGAAGCATTTAAAGGCTTGCTGATTGTGTTTTTCAACCTGCTAGATATTGACATATTAAGCACAGTATGTAGGTAAATTAATCATAACACAAAAACCCAAAAGAGTGGAAGAGGAAAGAGCCTCCTTTTCAGTGACACGGTGGCTTGACAATCTGTAAGTTCTTGACATTTAACTCTCCACTGCCAAAGAAAACCCAAGAAAACAAACCAACATAAAACCACTAAGTTTACCAGGCATTAAGTTTTGGACTTCAGTGTAGTATATTCACCAGACATATGCATGATCAAATGTATGCTACAACCTGGATCAGAGAAGCACTTAACATTAGAATCTTCTGAGGTAGATAAGGTTTATATAATGTTGCTGTAAATAAGGTTCTACCTTTGGACTGCAGGTAGAGGTCACATGTGAAGGACGAATGCATGGAGGCATAACTCTGTTAATTTTGGTATTAAAGTAACAAGTACTGGTAACAAATCCCATTTTTTTCATTCATTTCAGCAGAGATACCTCAGCTGTAGTTTTGCAATCCTAATATAAGCCCCACTGATGATGTGCATGCCTTTCCACCAACTTCATTAGCTCTATATTTGGGCCTGAATCCCAGTACCTCATCACTGGAGCTCCTTTCACCAGCAGTTATTAATACAGTATTCTTACTCACAAGCAACCATAAATTAGAATTAGCCCAAATACATTTTTAAATATATTGTCCAGCCCATGAGGAATGTATATGAAAAATGTTCTTCCTGGACAAGCAGAACCTACGGAGGCAGCAATTAAATCATAAGACTGAAAACAAAAACTCTTATGATCTACACCATTGTCTTCAAATTATATGATTAAGGAGATACTCAATTATACGTTATAGTTAAAAGGTACAACTACAAATCTTAACTAAGCATATTTTTTGTAGTTCTGTTCATTATACTAATGTACAGGCTTATATTTAGCAGCTTTAGAAGCATTAGAAAACAGGAAAGCTACAGATTACAACCCATATGGGTATGCTCAGGTTGGCAGCAGTGATTAATAGTATCTCCTGGGTTTGCTTTTCATAACTTAAACAATATTTAAGGCAGATATTAAGATGATTTACGTCACGAAGAATTCAAACACTGTATTTACTTGAACAAAGCATAGTATATTATAAGGAATGTCAGACAAAGTAGAATGTATTAGTTCAGACATTATCACAGGGAAACAGGCAAGGTCTTAGATTAAAATGGGATATCTCGGTGTGCAGCACAGCACCTTGAATTTAAATTATACTTAACCCATTCTGCCTAAATATCCTAAGTGATTTCATGTCAATAAAAGCCACATTCATCCACTTCAGTGGGATATCTTACTTTACACAGTCCTATGAGATTTAATAAAATTACTATGAAGTACTATTTAATGGAAAAATATGTTTCTACAAGAATTTTAACATTGTTGAGGTGATCTGCCACTCTTGTCATACCTGGCTGACTATTCCCATCTCTCCCTTTTCCAAGGATTAGGTATTGATGATAAACCAGGTAAGGGGACTGGTTTTGCAAAAATCTTACCTGTCAAAATAACTACTAGTTTTCAGCTAGAAAATCTCCCTCAGTTTAGTTCACTTGGCATGGAAAACATCATATCTGAAGGTAGGCAGTAGTAAAGAACATATCTTTGGAGACTACTTTAGGGTAAACAATTTTGTAATGTGGTTGAATCCTTCCACTCTTAATTCTGATGTTTTGCTCTATAGGACTGGAGGTCTAGAATGCCAACTCTTTTTAATAATTCAAAGGAACATGAAAAATTTGAGTTTTAGGCATGTAAAAATGTTGAAAATATATGCTGTCAAACCTTTGAATTAAGAGCTCATTTTTGCAAATACTTTTCTATGTTATTGCAAAGTTACATTCTCAGTTCTTAGAGTCACCAGTCAATTTTAACATTTGTTTTGCTAAATGTTAAGTAGGTTGTCCCTGGGCTTCTTTGAGTCAYGTCAGGAAAGTAGTGCAGAAATATTAACATCATAACAATATGCTAGTAGATATACCAGTGACTTAGGCTGGATTGTAGACAGCACAGTGACTCTCACAACCTAGAACACAGGGTTTGCATTAATTTCCTTTGAATTTCACCAAGATCATTCAAACACTAAATTTTAGGAAGTTTCCACTTTTATTGCCATTTTCCCTGCTGATGTATTTTGGCCTGTAGGTTTCTTTTAATGTATCATTTCCATCTGTTACTCTAACTACCTTTGTTATATGTATATATATATATTTTAACTTGTTAATGCCGCCAGAGAGACTGATTATGTCTACATGACACTGTGCACCTCTGCACACAGGTACCCAAGCCAGTTTTAAGAAGCCTAGCTAACTGGAATAGATAACATGCTCTATAAACGAGGCTGATCCTCCTGGGATATAAGCTGATGCATCAAAACTTTGCCTGAATATTACTTCAGGGCAGTGGATGGTTCTTAGCTGACCCATATTAAAGAGAAGACTCTTGTTTAAATTTTGGAAGATAAAGTTAGGATGCAAGTTAATCAGTCTATAGATCCCTACACAGAGAGCTCACACTGGTGGGTTTATATATTAATAGCAAGAGGAATTAAATTATCAGATAGCTGAAACCTGAAGCTTGAACTTTAATGATATATGAGTTTTACATTATTAACAGTGTTTGTAATTAAGACTGGAAAAATTTTTCAAAGTATATGATGGATTAGCTGTAATTGAAGTCTTTAATTAGGAGCAGATGTACTTTTCAAAAGATATTGTCAAATTTGATGCTAAAAGAACTATCAAGAGAAATTCAGAGATCTTAAAATATTAATTTTTCATCACATCAGATTTTCTTTTATGACATTCATTCATCTACAAAAGTGGAAAAATACAGTGGACATTTAAAAAGGTCATATAAATAGGTTTCTTGTAATGGCAGTTGAATTGCTTTCTGTTCTGCCAACATAACTGGTTTAGGGAGCAGCTCAAAACCTCTCAGGAACACAAGATAAGAAATAATTTTTGCACTTCTGAGTAGGGGGAGGCAAGTCTGTCAGTAAAAGAAGGCACAGGGAGAAGAAGTAGGGCTGAAATATGACAACAGAATTTCCTGTCAGTCTTACTGCCTATTTTCTCCTGCCTTGCTTCTGCATAGCAGTAACTCCCAGCTCATGCACACTGATCTTGTATTACCCAACCCAAATGTTTTTCCAGACATGTAGCACAGGTATAGGAAGATATAATAATTAAAGATCTACTTAAAGATAATTAAACTATGGATATTTTCTTGTCCATAACAGTTTTACTGCCTAAGCAACTGCCTCTGCTTCAAATGCCTGAAGTTGGCCCTGACAATACCAGTGATTCATTGATCTGTCTTGGGCTTATTCAGAATCCCACTTAGTAACCATTGTGAGAGCTTCCATAACAATCTGCAATCTAACTTCAACAATTCATTTGTGTCATAAAGACTTCGTTTTATTTAGGGGGCTTTATGGAGTGATGAACTTCTATATGGCRGTGGTGTATGTCAACTGACAAATTTTTTTTTCATAATACATATAATAGGTATCCTTGGCGTGTGTGAACAGTATTGTTTTGACTCACAGGACTGAAGTATTTACAGAAAGGTAAATGCACTTGAGCGTTTTCTAAATAGCACTACTGAAAAGCAATAAATGTAAGAACAAAAAATATTCATCCATTTAACGTGGGATACTTGCCATCACAAATACTTCAAAGAAAAATTCAGCAGTCAGCACATTTCCAGCATTTTTTCATTTCCAGAAAACATGGCAGTTGATAGATTTCTTTTCTATCTAATTGTTAACAAAAATGGAGTCTTCCGTTTCAAATATTTTTTTCTCCCTTTGCTTTTCTAGTGCACAAAAAATCTGTCTTCGTATCATTTGTAATGTATTTACAATCATAGGAACAGCAAGCAAACAAATATACAGACAAGGCCTGTCAAAAACCAAGATGAGTTCAATTGCATCTGCTGAACTATGCTTCTCCCACAGACATGGGATTACCTCTGGCATACCTCTATAGCTTTCCTTCTTCCTCACAAATCCACATTGTTTTGCAATATGCCCAGAAAACCATCAAAGTTCCAGTTACTACAGCCCAGAGCTCATTAGGCTTGTGATAGATAGGCACTGCAGCTGCCTAGAGTTACAAAGAAATTACTGAGAATTGTTCAAAAATTTCCTGACATTTCTTTGTAGAAGTAAATGATTTATTGATATTACTGATTGGTGGGATTTAAATGTTTGAATTAACATATCAAGTCTTTTGAAACTGTGACAATAACTGAGAAAATTTCTAGTCATCTTAGCACTTATTCTTCACCTCCTTGGCAGTTCACTTGTCAGGAGTAAGTTGCCCTACCTTCTCTTATCCTCTGATTCCTTAGCAACCTAATGAATAAGAAAATAAAATATTTCACTCTGCTGTTAAATTAGCATGAGTGCTTTGAATATAGTAAAAAATAGCACAAACCTCTTCAAGCAGTTTTTCTATCTTTGTTCTGCCACAGAATAAATCTTTTTTTTTTAGGCTTCAACACATTAGGTTGCCTGGGAACATCAAAGAGGACAAATTAAATAAAAATATGTATTATTTCCAAAATCCAAACACGTATTACTAAAAATATCAAAAAATCAAAAGACATGCCTTCAAAATATAAAGCATAGCACCATAGTCAGAAAAAAAAATAGTGAAGTTTGCATATTTAATTATGTCAAGCATTAAACAATTTTAATATTTCAAAGCAAATTTAACTTTTGTTTTAAACTGGAAAGCTTTCCTCAGACCTTGATGTATTAACATTTCTTTCTGTGTCCGAAGGCCTGCTCTAAAAGAGGAGGAAAAAAGGTAAATAGGAAAGGGTGCTGAAAGATATGTCACCTAAGTCATCTACCTTAGACTGTGTTAAACAGTATACAATAAACACCTCTTTTGATCTGTTGAAGAAGCCTATGTAACAAGTTGAGATATAGGTTTTAGATATGGTTTAGATATGTGGGTTTAGATATGTGGGTTTAGATGGAGATTAATCCAATATCTGGTTCCCAGTCAGGCACTATCTGAAATCTGAAATCAAGAAGAATTTAATTTCTACTTCTCAGATGTTAAATTAACCCTTTGGTCATTAACCACAAAGCAAATCAATGTCAATTTCAATCTTGTGATATTACCATTTGAGATGTACAACATCTTTTTAGAAAAAACATAAAAGATTCAAAATGTGTGTAAAGATACAAGCTAGTCTGTAGCAGTGGGATTTCTGTAGCATCAGAGATTTGKTAAAATAATGCAGTACATCAGTCATACACACAATATTTTAAAGGTTTTCTTGACATGCTGCAGCAAATTTATTTAAAAAATGGAAGAGTAAGAGAAATATCCTGCCATGAAAGTAGTTTGTTTTCATCCTAACAATAACATGAGACTGCAGTAAAAAGAAGTAAAATCGTAGTGATGCAATGTGCGACCATCATCATTATTATTTTCAAACACAGCTTTATTTGGGGCTGTGAGATTTATGAAGTACCCTTCAGTGACAGCTCTATAAACCCATATGAGAAAGARGCAGGAAAAAAGAGAGGGTAAAAATGTTGGAAATAATTCTTTAATAAAAATGCTGAATTGWAGGAGAGACTAGAGTAAAAATCAGTTATAACATGTAGAAACAAATCTAAATGCAGTTAAATTTATCATTTGATTGCTCTAAATATAGGACATTTTTGTTCATACGAGTGTAGGTGGTGAATCTCCATTACCTGTGGATTTTATTTGACTCAAATTGAGGAGCAAGTGTAAATCATAGTTTTCTAAATATATGTGAAATTAAAAAAAAAMMACAAAAAAACAACCAAGCAAACCAAAAGCTAAACCATCAGCCTTCTTCATASGCAAGTTGAGTACTACTGGAAGAAAGAAAAGTCAGGTAGAATATTCTTCTGAAACAGGAAACGTCTGAACCTCAATAATCAACAAAAKGTTGTTGTTCATTACATTGACTTGTCCAGTCAGCTCTCTGAAGAGCACTTCTGTATTTTTTATTCWGAAATTCCAACCAAAGGGCAGAAGCAGAGAGTTTGCTATGATATTTTAAAAGTGAATTGCAATGGCTTTCCTGAAGTGGAGCTTGTTTCCACTTATGTGGAGGCTTTGGTGTGGCTGGAGCTTTGTCTTAGTAAGCATTCATTAACTACACTGCAGTTTTGTAGTGGACTTTGAAGCATTCTAGTTTAACACAGAATTTAATCCAATTCAGTCTATTWTTGAAATGAGGAGTGAATTTCCGGAGGGTTTGTAATGTGTGATTAGGGCACAAAGCCAAGTTCCTTTCTTCCTGAAGATGGATACTGTTGAGAGATAGCCTTTCTCTATCCTTCATAGCAAATCTGCAAGCAGATATTGAAGAAATTTGCAGTAATTTTAGAATCATTTTTGCACACAACTGCTTTCTGGAAAGATATGTCTAAATATGTGGATCAAAATTTTCCCCCTACATTTTACTCTAGAACCAAATGTGCCCTGCTTTTTTAAAATGACTTCTGAAGTATCCCAGATAAGATATGGTCATACATCAAAATGAAGAGACTATAATAATCACTTTCAAGAAAACAAAATCAGCAATAAAAGAGTGGTCACTATATATATATATATATTTAAATTACTTCACCAAGATATAAACTGCTACAGATTTTCATACTTYATTCCTGCCGTGTGGTTTCTCTGTCAAACTTATTACTCTATTGTTTCTTTAGAAATTTCCCAGTCTTGTGTATACATTTGGTAATAGGAGTCTGAAATGTTCTCCATAATGCTGTACTCTTGGGACAGGGTACCTCAGAGCTGTCAGTCTAAAGGTTAGGATCTGCATTCAGACAACAGTAAGCACAAGAACAAAATGATGGCATTAACAAGCATGAGGAAAAAGTTATCAGATGCTGACAAAATGTTCCATTTTACAATTAATGTATTTTAAGGTTTCCTCTTGCATGGAATGAGTTTGTTCTTTCCTTCACCCTCTACGCCTGGCACTAGAGAGAAAAAACATGCTRTGGCATGGTGTGGAGATAAAGTAGTTTTTATTCCAATTTCATAGCTCTTACCTAACCCTGTTGTCTTCTATTCCTCTAGGGTCCTATTTTCCAACATCATAACATCTGCTTTTTGTTTCTTGACCTTGCACTCTCCCACTTTCCTTCTTTCCCTCCAGGCTATTCATTTATTTCCATTCCACTTCCTCCTCCTCAGCAGGACATCGGCAGTGGGAAGTGCAGGTTAAGCAGAAGGCAGAAGCTCCGCRTTTGTAGTCTTGATTTTTATTTGGCATTCCAGACAATCATCTTCTGCCTTTGCTCCTCTTACTACAGAAACTAAGTGCTATGCTGTTTCAACTTAATGTATGAAAAATCCATTTTTTACAATCATTCTTTTGCTCTTGTGTTTCCCCTGACCCCTGTAAGGTTAGTCCARCCTTTTAATTCCCGTGTGAAAGGACACAATAATCATACTAGGCAGAGATCACTGTCTCAGCCCTAGTAAATTCCTTTTTTTGTTCAAAAGAAAGGAAATGGTAGAGTTTTGTAATGGACTTTTTAGCATCAACTTCTTTTTTTTTTTTTAAGAAAATAGGCTATTTTAAAGTTCACCCAAAATACTCAGACTTCTCCCGTAGACACCTTTTGGTGTGGATGTTTAAGTTCATTATGAACTTAATTATGAAAAAGTGCAGATAGAGTTTTATAGAAACTGTAACCTCACAACAGTTAAATACAATAGAGATGTAACTGTTTTAGTGTAATGAATTAATTTGAATTTTCTCCACTGTTATTTTTCTACAGATTAAATTGCATRTTACTTTAGGATCCTCCAACTTCARTAGCTGTAGGGATAAAGCAGGGACCTGATTGATTTTTGCTTGGCTTTTTTTTCTTTTTTAAATGTGGATGCAAGACGATAAAAATTTGTCAGTTGTCTATAGACAAAATGCAAATTTACAAGAAAGTCATTGCAAGGAACTCTCATTTTCTTTCACAAGGAAGAAGAGCAAAACAAAAAAAAAAAAAAGCAATATTTTAAATAACTGAAGTAAATACCTCTCATCTTGATACCAACATGTGAAGAAAAACAGAGTGCATTCTATGAAACACAGATGTTAAAAAAAAACAAAAAACCCCCAACAACAACAACAACAAGGCCAAAAAAAAGTAAAAAAAAAAACCAAAACCATGTTCCCAACTAGTTAAAGACCAACTTGTGCTCATTGTAAGGGGATTGATTTCTACCTCACAACATCTAACAGTAGAATAAGTAATTTATTTCAGACTGTTGYGAAGTTATAGTTGTTAGTGGCCATAACATATGTTCTAATATACTTGTTATGCACTGTCAAGTTCCTGTCTAATTTTTTGGTCCTAGTGGTGCAAGTAAAGGAACTGTATTTAATAAATTATTTAATA
This sequence comes from Cardinalis cardinalis, assembly GCA_014549065.1. Lineage (NCBI taxonomy): Eukaryota > Metazoa > Chordata > Aves > Passeriformes > Cardinalidae > Cardinalis > Cardinalis cardinalis. The sequence continues at coordinate 408,987 of JACDOX010000007.1, forward strand.
AACTGGGAAAATAAAACTGAAAATTGCATGATAAATCAGATAAAAGGCTAAACTRAACATTAAATTATCTTTCTTCCATGTCTTCCATTAACCTGGTTGAATACATTGTGCCTTGTTCCAAAGTAAATAGATATCTGACAAAGCAATATTTTCAGAATTTTTGGTTGAATTTATAGTCCTAAATGAAAGGAAGATGATAAGCATGAACTAACTGTTTACCAATGCTTTTTATAACAAAAACTTTCTTTCTAAAWATTTGGGAACTGCTTGGAGAAACTTTTCTTGATATAATGGAAATAATTCATAGCTGTAAATTTATGCCTCAAGCTGTGTTGATCAATTGATTTTTAAACAAGAAAGGGGAAGCTTTTACTTAGTACGTAATAACTGTTAAAATTGAAATAGTCTATGTCAAAATATGCATCATATTTATATTTAAATGTGCATGTTTGAGAGGCAGATGGATGCTCAAAACGCAGTTGAGTTATTAATCTGAAATCTGTGAGAATACCTASAGATATATAGGAAAAAACACCCCCGTTTTTAAAATAGAAACATTTTGTACCATATTCCTTAAGAATAATAAATATTAGTARGCATCTATAAATGAGGTGTCTTTGGACATCCGTTGTATGGTTAGTTGGTAATGAGTCAGATATAAACATCAAATTTTCAAAATCTTGCTAACAGGGGAATCAGGAACTCCCTAATTTAAGATGAATGTGCACAACCCTTAATCAGCTTTAGAAATTGCAAGATCATGTGTATGTTCCAAATGACTAGCACTACATCATGTTGGCAATGCTGGTAGGAAATGAATGTTTATGACAGTTCTTGTTGACTGTATATCTCAGTTTCTTCAAGAGCCCTGGAAAACCAGTCTTGCTCCTGGTGTTGCCATTGAGGAATCAAATGTCCTGGCATGTCAGGAGCACTCACTGTGTGTAGTCRGGCAGCCAAACCAGCAGGAGTATTCCCCACTCATAAGTATGGCAATCACTGGCAATGTCCATGACACTTTCCTAAAAATGCATTCCCAAGTAGCTACAGGAAAARGAAGCCTGGGTATCCAAGGATCTTTTCCCAGATCAATCATCTTAGCTTTGCCCTTTTCCTMTGCCCTTTAGCTTCCCTGTGACAGAACAGCAAAATTCAATTTTGCCTGCCCTGCTGAGAATTCATAGTCTGCTCTGAGTGCTAAGCACATTCATGAAGAATAGCACCAAAGTATTGAGCCAGTGCATAATGAGTCTTTCTAATCATGCCCTTGCCCTTCATTTCCAATAGTCAACAGCTCTCAGCAGTGTGAAGTGTGAAGTGTACAAACACATGAAGAGCTTTCCATAATTTATTTGTGTTTGCTGTGAATAAAAAAAATAATGTGGCATCTCCATGGCGAACAGAWATTGCCCTTTTCCATTAGTAAATTATTTCCAAAAGGTTAATTAAACAAAAAGAAAATGCAGTTCAGCATTTAGACACTGTGTTAATACATTTATTATGTCTCAATGATCAGGGTCTGTAGCATTTCTTGGGGGATTAATGACCATCTGGGGGAGTTCATAGCCCGAGTCTTTTCCACAAGTCATTTATTCCATCTATTTGTTTATTTTCTAATAAATGATCCAGAGTCAAGGTTGTTACTGTAGGTCACTTGTGTAAAAATGAATTGTAATAACAAAAGCCCCCACCTTGTTATGTTTTTATTATGGAATGTTTATCCAAAGCAAAATATATACTGTSTCTTTATCAATGCTTCTTTTTCTGACAGCAAATATTTAAAATGGTAGGAAAGCAATTACATAGATAAATTTTGAAACTCATTTTTGTTGTCACATATAGAAGCCTTTTTTCTTCCTGCTCACTCTGAAAAAAGTGGGAAAAAAGTGAAAATCTACTCTTGAATTTTTTGCAATAAACCATCTTGTCCTCTTATGTATGTAGAAATAATTCAAAAAACTAAAGTTCATAAACTCATTAACAAAATTAAGTCACCTGTGAAAAAAAACAAGGAAAAATCCATCAACATATCTTTCCAAATTCCTTTTTTTTCCAGTTGGTTATCCTGCAAGCACGTCCTGTAATATGAAAATCAATTATAGTTTTCTTGATTGAATGCATGAATATCAAGCTGCAGTCTTTACTGAGAGCCCTGGGGTCACAAAGTCCACTATCAGGAAGTTATATCAAATGGAAAGGAGGGTAAAGCATCATTCACTGTCACAAAATTACCARTCTGATAAACATTGGTCAGAGACACTATTCCTCACACCAAGTGATCTTATMAATTTGTCATTTCAGCTTTCTTAGGTAAAAAGCTAGCACGATTATTTTTACAAAATTTAGTCTTATAGTCATCACAAAATTTTGTTGAAATTACTTAGATTTGGAATCCTACGTGATGGTGGGTAGGGTCAGGAGGCTTAATGTTTCCTTGATAAATGAAAACAACAGTATATTTTGGGGGTTTTTATCATGCTGGTAGTACAAAAACTACATTTATTTGCAGATATAAAATTCAATATAACATTGCATCTTAGGAACACCATTTCATAATGCTTTGATGTGTTTTTTTTTAAATCGAATTTTAATCTTACATAATTCTTAATTATTACATCAAGCTTTACATTCTTACTTTCCAGAGACTGTACTAACTTCCCATTCATTTCTGGAGGTAAATCTGTGCAATTGTTTTCCTCTGTAGTTATATATGGCTCAGGACCTGTCTTTCCCCCTCCTGCCACGTTTTTGAGGCCATATCTGTGTCATGACAGCAGGGGTAGCTGCAAAAAGTGAAAGCTTGGAGTGGTAGCAAGATGGTGGGATTTCTAAGGCTGTGWTTATTTGGTTTAGCACAGGGCCATGCAAAAAAGGCTTTTTCAACTTTCACAACTGAGCTGTCTGTCTTCACTGGCCCTGTGGTTGTCATGATTTGGGAATCTCTGCCCCCAGGAACTGTTCCCTAATGCAGACCTGGCAGTAGCCATTCCCATTAAGTAAGAAGATTCAGTGATATTTAGATTTGTATGTAAATTCATCTGATAACAATGGGCTCAAAAATTTCCAGATACTTAATATTTGATTAACTATTGTTTAATAATTAACTAATGTTTTAATAATTGATCAGAGGAGATGATCTGAGCAAAAGGAATAATATCTGAACAACAGTGGAAACTGGGCAATGTCCCTTGACTGTAGTCAGTGTTAGGGCCTATGACAGTGCTTGAGTGTGTGCTTATTCTCATTATTTGTTTTCTTTTGTATTTCTTAAAAGGCTTTCCATGAATATGAAATAAGCTTCCTTCGTATCAATCAGAAAACGTTTTAAAAAATGAGTTGACAGAGCTCAGAGCTCCTCAGAGACTGAACTATTTTGACTTCAGAGATACTAGTAATGAAGCTTGAAATTCAAACACTGCATTAAAATATTGTGGAGTCTCCCACCTTTCCTAGGTTYGCTTCATCTCTGTTTTACACAGCAGCTTTCTCTGCTGTGATTCCAAGTCTCTTTTCAAGCAAGGCTTTGTTTCTGTAAGCTGCTATTATGGTCTGACAAGCCAAGGGAAGCTGTCAGATATTTTACCTTGATCCAGATCCAAACAGAGGAAGCCTTCAGTACAAACATATCATTATCATTTCCTTGCTGGCCTTTGTCAGTGGCGGGTACATATGCTAGTGGAACTAAACAAACAGAATCTCATCTAGTTTTCTCTGTTTGTTTGGGTTTTTTGTTTCTGGGGGTTTTTTTGTATTGTTTTTTGTTGTGGTTTTTGTTTTGTTTTTTGTTTGGTTTTGGGTTTTTTTTTTATTTCCTTTTCCAATAACAAGTGAGAWTGAAGAATCTATTTGGTATTTTGRTCATAAAATTGYGGCTGTTTTAATATTTTGCATGTTGGACCTGATGATGAGTCTTCTAAAAATCAWATATTACTGTTTCAATTTTCTCAGACTTGCCCAAGTTTTTAGAATATATTTGCAGCTGTAGATTCAACCGTGATTGATTTCTGGGCTGAAGACCAGGCACATTTCCTTCCAATTCCTCATGCTTTCTGTTTAGTTTTTATCTTGTGTCTCTATTGTCCAGTTGTATGCTGAATCCAGATTTTACAAGGAATTATATTTTGGGTCTTACGATGTTTTAATGTACACATATAGTTCGGTATATCTTTGTTATTTAACCGGTCCTGTTACATTGTAATTTTTTCCCCAAAGCTCATAATAAAAATAAAATTACTAGAAACAAGAGTCAACACTGATAACTTTGCAAATTATGGTCAAATAAATTTTTGAAATCAAAGCAATGTTATTTGGTATTTTTCATTCCACTACTTTGTCTCTTAGGTGTTATAACCTACTTTTTAAAATATACATCTACACTAGATTAAAAAAAAAAAAACACCAGGAAAAACAAAGCAAAAAACCAGAAACCCACAAAAAGCTAGTTGAAAAAAACATTATTTTTGATTTGCAGTTAAACTCAGAGACAGGAAATGCAGCTTCATATTTGGTTCTGCAGTCTCCATTAAGTCCGTATTTGCATCCCCTCTTAGGTACTCTAGTAATTCATATGTTCCAATTTAAAAAAAAATCCAACAAAATGTTGTCATTAGAAAGTTCGTATTGTGCTTGCAACCAAAGAGGCTTATTCAACCAATGTAAAGAGTATAACGTCGAATGTTTCAGAATTCCAAGTGCTTCCCTTGCAGCCAGAGTTGGAGTGATCCAAATGTTGTGTCGTGAGCTGACATAAACCCATAGGAATCTTCCCCATCTGTCTTTTCCCCACAGAAAGGACAATCTCTGTTAAGGAAGAAGTACTGTGCAAAGAGTCAAATGCCTGTTCTACATCTGGTAATAAACCTCCCCAGAGAGAGAGAGGTTACTACTGCTTCTGTCACACTRGAGGGAATGGTGAAGGAATGTCTGCCCTAAGAAAATCCCTCTGAGTCACTCAGAGCAGCCTACTGCTGCTTCTGCCTCCTGGAAGGCAGAACCTAAGGGAGTTGTGGCACTTACAAAACACCTGGCTGTTCCTGAACCTGGGAAACAATTCTGATGTAAATAATATCCTCTGGTATAAATTTAATTCAACTTATTAGTTCTTAAGACAGGAAAACATGATCAGAAAAATCTCCATCATATCCTATAAGGGTAATGCCTTAGGCTTATAGCACAGRCTTTTATCATACAAGATACATGACTGACTACATTAATTGACATCCAGATACTGTCACAAAAGGTAAAGATGCTGCTTAAGCCACAGGCATTGAGCCGATTCTTTCACAGCATTGTTCCATACTTCATGGCTTTTCCTAGGATGACATGCTGCTGCAGCTATATTGGTTGGCAAGGTAGTTCTGTGTAAAGTGAGCATCCTTCTTTRTTGTTTTCATACCAGCCAGAATGTTTGGGATAAATGCAGCTTAGAGAAAGGCTATAACACATTTCAACCATTCACATTGCAACAAAAGGCCAAGCAAAACATCTTTAGTTGAAAAAAATCTCATTTGGTTTTAGCTGAAATAGAGTTAATTTTCTGCTTAGTAACTGGTGCTTTGTTTTGGATTCCTATGAGAGTAGTGCTGATAACACACTGATGTTTTGGTTGTTACTAAGTAGTGCTCATACTAAATCAAGTTTTTTCAGTGCCATATGCTGTCAGTGAAGAATTGCACAAGAAGCTGTGATAGAGCGTGGCCAGGACAGCTGATCCGAATTGGCCAAAGGAGTATTCCAGACTACTGAATGTCATGCTCAGTGTATAAAATGGGGCAGATGATCAAGAGCCACTGATTGCTGCTCAGGGAMAGGCCAGGCATCAGTCAATGGGTGGTAAGCAATGGTATTGTGCATCACTTAGTTTTGGCTTTGTTTTTTCTTTAACTTGAGTTTTCTTTCTCTCCCTCTTTTTGTTATATCAATTTTAATTAGAACTATTTTTAGTWGTAGGAGTAGTGCTTCATTTCAATTATTAAAATGTTCTTATCTCAAGCCCTGGACTTTGCATTTCTCAGATTCTGCTCACCATTCCACCAGTGAATGAGCGCATGTCTGTATGGTACTTAATTGCCACTTGGAGTTAAACCATGGTGTAGGGAAACTCCTTATTCTATCAAATCAAATAGATACACTGAATTTCTGACAAGAAGTCTTTAGATTTAGATAGTATTGTTGTGGGTTTCTTCCTAACCAAAGGAGTTGCCTCTAGCTTCAATTAAGGTCTAAGCACTATCACAAAAGAATTATCTTGTTTGCCCTTAAAGAACTGGCTAGACAAAGGTTTCCACTCAGTCATTATTTTAGAGATAGCAATGAAGAATCATTTATTTCCTGGTAGAAAAAGTGGTATAAGAAAAAGTCTTTACGTCCCATTTATGCTAGTTTTTTAATATATCAGGATAAATAARAAATTAAGATTAAAAGTTTTTCACTAACAGTTCCAAAATATTGGCAGAAAGGGAATGCAAAAGATTTACACTACCCTTTAGCCTATGGTTTACTATCAGTGAATATTTCTAAACTGTGATATGAGACAGTCTCTCATTAGAGAGCTGAAGTTTTCCTTTGTGAAGGACATCAGCTGCTTTTCTGGGAAAGAAGAGCTCAGACTCTGAAACAGTAGTGTATAAAGGGAAAAGATATGTGAAAAAYATCCAGAAAAACAAAATCTGCCCTCTATATGTTTATCTAATGTTTATGCATTTTCCAAAAAATATTTACAGTTGGAAAAACTGTGACTGCCATATCCTGCAGGATACAATTAAACAAAATAAATAGAAAAGATTATATGTTCAAAATGGAAAGATATAYCTAGCTGCAGACAGCTACAGCAGTAGAAATCATTTCAGCTGGCAGTGACTGATGCCAAAAAATYCAAGCTTGCAAGTTAACTTAAATGTCAACATGTTGTATCTTTCTGTGCCACTTCATTTAGAAAAAAGGAAAAGGTATTTTACCAGATGTAAAATTACAAGATTACACTTGTTTTTGCCTTATTGTTGGGAAGATGGATATTGAGATTTGCAGTAGCTCCTTCTTTCAAATCACTTCAAATCACAAATTCCTTGGAGGGTGTAGAGACTCTATGAAACGCACAGAGCCCAGACAATGCTGTCAGCCAATTCTGGGAAGCAGCCAAATCTTTGACATTGGTTCTGCATTAATAGAACTCTGCACYGTGTTGAACATATGCTTCTCAACAGGCAGTATAGTACTGTTTACAGCAAAGACATGGTGCAATTATTTGCAGAACTTTACTTTTGCCCAGAAGAAAACATACGATCATTCTGTTGTTATCCAAAAGAATTCTGAGGTTCCAGTGCTTTAAAAACCAAGCTGTTTAACTGCCCTACTACAGGGCAGCATAGTACAGATTTAGAATCTTAATTTTAGGTACACATTAAAGCCTCCTGACTTCTTTTATTTATTCCAATTACTGAAGGTTTTCAAATGCTTTCTAGAAACTGGGATCCAAAGTTTCTGAAAGAACTTACCAATGTATTGTAAATTCTAAGTACCTCTAAACCTGTTAAGCCATTTAAGTAGGCCCCTTAAGCCATTTAAAATATACTAAGTACACAGAAGGAAAATCTATGTGAAGATTATGGTTTAATTTATAAAGTAGGTTTAATTCACCTTATCAAAATACTAACAATTCTAACTGGCTTTGGTTATGAAATCCATACTCCCAAAGCAGACATCTGACTCCCTAGATTAGATAATATTAGTATGACTTTTCTCCTCTGCAAAGAGTTTTATTGTTGTTGCAGGTTTGCTTTTGTTTGCTTTCTTGTTTGTAATTRTTTCTTAATATTCCCATTACAACCTGTGATAGCTGTACCTGCCTTAGAAACAACTGCGGATATTAAAATACATCACAACATGTAGCCTGCTGTGCACAACCTCTGTGGGGAAGGATTTGGCTTAAATGAATTCTTTCTTTTCTTGATGWTAGAAGTGCCTCACTTTGTGATGTGTTTGAGGATGTGGTGTGTCACTGAGGATTTAGAAACCTCATTYGGATTCTGGAATCTTGACTTCCTTTAGCAAGAAGTAGAGAGTTCAGCTTTCTTTCAAAATGCCATGGTGAGAGGTGTCTTTAGAGGATAAGAGCACTCATTCAGAATGTTGTAAACACTAACTGTAGTTGTTTCTTTGTCTAAACAGATATGGATCGGTAGTTGTACCCTCTAGGCAGAGTATCTAATCAGTAAAGAATGGGGCTCTCAAGCCTTTTTGTTCAAGGTTCATGGGGCAATTTTAAGAAAGAAGGTAAAAGGATGCTTAATTTAATACTTGAGAAATTTGCAGTTGAATAGAGAAACCTCTTTTACTTCCTACATTGATGACTGTCAACAGAGAGGAGCCTCAGGTACAACTATTTCACGYTTTTTTACAGATAGGAACCAGAGTCTTGCACCAGCTGCTCTTGATTTTCTGTCACCTTCCCATGCCCAGGACTAGTGCAATTAGCTAAAATTCCTTCTTTACCTTTCAATTCCAAATCACCACCCATACCTATGCTCCTGCCCACAAAATGAGTGACACTTTCTAGGCTTTTCATGATAGGCAATGGAGAAGCAGAAACTGACAGTCAGAGGGTTTCAGGACCTCTTATGAATGCACKCACTGAATACATGAATTTGTATATTCAAGGGAAATGCACATTACCAGGCTGTTTCTTTCTTAACAGCAAACTAGGTCATGGCTTCATCCTATTATAGTTACTGAAAGGGATCAGTAAAAGCATATCATCTTCTATATCTAGAAAAAAAGCTGAGCACTGGACTTTAAATTGCTGAGAGTCTAATTTGACATCTGGCCAAGGAAAAACTTTCTTATCCTGAAACATGAGAACACTAYATCAGGAAAACTCTTACTTTGGAGGTCCCATATCAAGTCCAAGAGGGTGGCCATCCCCATTCAAGCCATATCCTGACCAAACCCCTGCTAAGTGGTTATAGGAAGTGATTTCAATCAATCAATCAACCAACTCAACTGCAAGGTGATAAATACTCATAAAAAAGTTTCAGCAGCAGCATCTTGCTGTAGTGACCTATGGAAAGTGATCATGCTGCTTGTATGAAAAGGAACACCAAACATCTGAATTTTCTTTTCTTTTTTTTTTTTTGGTTTTTGAATTTTTATTGTAGCTTTGAGTTAGGAGTCACTTTCTCCACTGGCTCTCCAGTGCTAGTGCACATTCATTTCTGTACATTTGAACACACTGATTGTTACTGAGACAATGCTGATTTCATGTTTTGGAAGTTTAAATGCTTAAAATTTTCCAGACATTTGCAAATTTCTCAAAGTCCCTTAAAGTACAAAATGTGTTAAACTGTGAAAACATATTGTCTCCTCAGTCCTCTGTGTGCATATAGGAGATCAAGCAATGTATAGTATAATAGCAATGTCTAGATCATGGGAGCACTCAGGTATGGGGTTAGATATTGAGTCACTCATCACATCCAAAAATGAGATAATTCTACAAATTCAGGATTCTTGTTACTTCAGAAATCTCCATGTAAAAGTATAAACTTTGTTTTCCAAAAGAGTCAGGGTTAGGAGAGTGCTGGGCAAGGATTAAAATAATGAAACTCTGGAGTCAAGGAGAATAGGACCTTCAGTCCTAGCTTATATTCTTTGAGGTCTGAGTTCTTTTATCTTCCCACAGAGCAATGCCTAAATTTATTTTCAACTTTAGAAGGTGTTAATATTTTAATCTATTTAATCTATTTCTTATCTGTAGAAATTTCATTTAAAGCTTTTCTTCTCCTACCCAGTATAGAATAATGATCATAGTCATTACAAATGAAAAAATAATTGATTAGTTCCATTTTTAAATCTTTCAATTTAAACCTTTCTGTGTAGTATCTATGTAGGAAATACACATTGATTCAATATGCTTTATTTCAGTCATCTCTGTTTTTAGTAAGATAAATTAGCAGTTGGGAACTCTAGAGAACCTTCCACCTTTATCAGTTTCCAAATAGTTTCAGCAGACTCTAGACCTTAAAGAACTGCTGATTACTAGAATCATATTAGCTCTTATAAAGCTGAAGTAGCTGAGCTACTTGTCCATGTGTACTTCTAAAAATTAAAAAAAATAAATTCATTTCCAATTTCATTTCCAGGTTCTCAAGGTATTTATACCTCAGGTGACTGAGTCTGTGTGTAGTCTCCTTTTTTTGGAGTTCCACTTCATGTAGGAATAGTTCTGGGAAAAGTTCTGTTTATGGAGAAATCCCAACAGATACTTTGAACACAGTCCCACAACGTATGGCAGCCTACATATGAAGTCATCCATCCTTGAGAATTTTAGCATATGTTGTGCTTTTCATGTCATGCACCTTCCTCCCTTATGTCAGGGAACATATGTAAAGCTCTTAAGCTTTAGGGATTTAAAACATTGCCCTTGATAGGGCCATGCACGGTTTCAAACATTGTGAACTGGACAAAAAAATTCAAAACCAAAACTAAAAAATGTCTTACTGGAGTAAGAGCACCTCATGTGCGTCCAGACCACAAGCTATGCAATGAGACCATAGCAGTCTTCCCCAGGCAGATACAGCTGTCAGCTGAGAACAAGGATTGCTGTGTACCATGGGGTAGTGAAGACCAGAAATCTCCCTCTGGGGTCATAGTTTAGCAGTACTAACATAGCTCGCTATTCCTAGACATGTTCCAATTCCTAGCAGAATTGCGTTGATCCCTTTGTGGGATCRTATCCTACAAAATTATTTTCTTTGGTCATTTTATTTTCATTAAACCAGGTACTACCAAAAAAATCATACTGGCCACTCTTTTTGTTGTTTGCTTTGATTTTTAAGGGTGAGGGATGACGATTCGGCTGAAAATGAATTATGAGATAATAAAAGTAAGTATTTCAGTCAGCCTTCATTCTATTTCTTCAACATTGTCATTTCATATAATTGGGAGCATTTTTGCCTGACCTGAAGAGCAGTGGAAATGGCATATTAGGAATAAAGCAAAATATCTTATATTCATGCTGGATTGCATATAGGCAGAAGGAAAGCTTGTAAGAGAGAGTTACTACATATAATCAGGAGATATTTGTGTTTTAGGTCATCTTGTATTTCTTAGCTTAAAAATATTTGAAAATACTGTTTTCTGACAGACATGCTTTTATTTTATTCATACAAAATCTGCAGAAACCACAAAAAAAACCCAACAAACCTTCTTACTAATACACCAATATTGAGAATTTAAAAGATCATAGCTCAGCTTCCTGTAAGKTAGTTTTCCTAATACTACATTTCATCATCTTGTTCTTTTGAGACCCTTCCCAGGATTCGATTAGAAAAAATCATTTTTTCAATTTAATTGAAATTTTTATCCAAATTTATTCTCTGAAGGCTCTTGCATTTTTTTTAATTTATTTTTCCCTTTTGGTCTCAGAAGTCAATTTCTTCAGAAATTTTGGTAGTKATGCTCAGTAGGTGATATTTATCATTCAGTTTTCCTTTTTCTTTAGGAAAAGGRGAATACCCATTCGGTGTATGGATCACTTCCTGTGGTGTTTTCAGCTTGCTTGCTAGGGCGCTCAACTATTTTATCAGTCTGGAAATGTATACATATGGCTGTAATGTATTTGCTGTATTAACAATGTCTCTTTAAGAAATCAGCTGTAATATCYCATTTGGCACTTTCAGTCTACTTTGTTTTTGTATCTTTTTAAACTTGAAWTGTGTATTAAAATCTAAAGGAGAAAAAATGTGTGGATTTTTTTTTCTTTTTTTTAATGTGTATTCCATCATCCCTTGGATGGATAAAACTCATGTACTGTGTGATTGAAAATAAGACAAGTATATTTCTTTTTCCATCTATTCTTTTGTATTCTCTCTCTTCTACTATTGGGTTTGGGGCAAAATTCTCAATGTGATATGTGAATGCTGGTATTTTCTAACACTACATTAGTTTTTTCTATTCTCCCTGCAATCTGAAGAACCTCTTTCAGAGAAAGTTCTGAAAATTCTTTCCAATAAGAAATTTTTAAAAGAAGTTACACATGCATCTTTCTTATTTAATGGATAATTTTTCCTCTAGGCATTACTGTGTTTACTTTTTCCATTCATCCAAACTGAGGCAAGCAACTAAAAAAGCAAAATATAAATGAAACAAMAAAAAAAAAAGAAAACCAGGAAGAAATGCACTAGGTCATATGGAAGAACAATAGATCTTCAATGAAGATTCATTGACATTTACTTTTGAAATGAAGGCTTACAATTTTAAAGGGGAAAAACCCTAAGTCAATCGATTAATTAGGAAAATGTTATTTTCTTAAAATACTACATATATGCTCCAAATAACCAACTAAAAAAAAAAGAACTTTTTTTAGAAATCTATGTGATTCTTTAAAAATAAGCTGATGCCTTAGGCTTTATAGTTTCAGTATTTTAAAACCTGTTTGCAAAATTCAGCCAACTGGCATTTGTTCTGAGCATGTTAATTGTCTATTGACATTTACACAGGAGACTAGGAGAGTAAAACCCTGCACTGCTCTTTGTGCAACATCTTTCATTTTTGACTCGTTGCTTGAGTGTTATTGAGGAGGACAGTCTGTCACAGATTAGTACTGTTCAGTAAGTAATGTGTCTCAACCTCACATTTTTTGAATGAAATATAAATGATTCATTAAAAAAATCTTTTCTTCTGTCCCTGTTTAGGCTTTTGATCCTTCCTGGGAAAAAGACTAATATTAAAGAACATTTCACTTGGCTGTGGTGACATTAAAATAAAAAAGACTAATATTAAAGAACATTTCACTTGGCGGTGGTGACATTAAAGAGTAAAATAAAAAAGGAAGAATACAAAAGATGGTGAAGGGGGAAAAAGAGAAAGAAATAGAAAACGGAAAACTTGAAAAATAATACTTCTTGTGGCATATTGAGCACTCTTCAAAAGAACCAGCTGATCCTTCCATCTGCCAGATGAGTTGAGCCAGCTACATTTCAATTATCAAATGGGGTTCTTTGTGGAACCTAGTAACTGCAATAAACATTTTTACTTGCTTCTGCTTCTCATTTTCTCTGAGCATAAGCTGCACCCAAAAAATAAGTTTGAAAGCTGCTTCATTAGAATTGCAGGAGTGGAAACATATTTTCAGTATTTTAAGATTATTCATGTTGAACAGATATATTTAAAAAAATACACAAAATACGTATGATATTCACCTTTTTTCCTCCTCCTCCTTCCCCCAAACTCACAAAAGCTTCATCAAACCTTTAGTTGTGCTTTGTAGTATTAAAGGCACTGTTTGTGAGCCATCAATAAAGAACCATTACCTACCTGGAGCATTCTAGTTAAAGTTTCTTTAATTATTTGTGACTGCCAGAAAGTCCCAGTGACTAGAAAATGGGAACAAAATCCAGATGAAGTAAATAGAACAATTGGTTGAGATTCATAAAGGATTAAGCATATTTTAGGAAGTTAACATAGATCAGTAAAACAGAAAATCACCATATGTCAGCATTGAKCTAATATTTCTTGGGAGCCTTTTAACTGTGGAATATTCRCAGGCTTTGCATTCTTTGGATCTTTTTCTCCTTACAGCATGTAAGTATCAACAGAAAGAAGCAGAAGTACTGAAAATCAGAGCCAGCTTCAGCACGGTGTTCTGGCTAAGGTTCTTTGGAGCAAAGAGTAAAGAGAAATGAGAGTAGAAAAGAAAATCTGTTCTATTTAGAAATATAGGATAAGATTTCAGAGGCTGTGTGGGTTTGCACAGATTCTCTTAAATTYTAGCTTTATAATGAGGAAGCGAGATGCATTTTGAAGAGTGAACTGAGAAAATTTGGTGGAAGAGACTAAACAGGCTCAAAGATCTGACAATATAGGGTTAAATAGTCCAACCCATTCTGAATTAATTTCTGTAATCTGTAGTATATATCATAAATATATATGCAGCAAATCTTATAACACAAGTTATACTGTAGGTTAAATAATTAAAGATCCTTAAAAAGCACAGAAAACAAATGAGAAAGGAGGATTCAGTATTAATATCACAACCTAAGACAGAATCAAGAAAATTTGGGGTTTTTCTTATAAAATGTCCTTCTGCTACTGGAAATTTCTTTGTTGGGCATTTTTTAAATTTTGTGTGCGTGTATGTGTGTGTGTGTATGAGTGTGTTTAAAGGAAACACAAAATTTCAATACTTTAATTCAAGATAAACCTGAGGAGTAAAGATGCTCAATTTTGGTTTCCTACCTGCAACTATTTTCATGGCAGAGTTTAAAACTGAGTATTTCTTTCTGGCTATTATTGGACTGCAGCAGATGAGAATGCAAATAATTTTAAAAGCTGGAAAAATCAATCTGTAACAAAATCTTGAGAATATTTTGGCAGAATATACTGAAAAGAAAATATTAATAAAGAGTCGGAAGGCTAGGTTAAAGGAAAAACACAGGATTAAGGATGTCTTTTTTGGTGTAAAACAGTCTGAATTTCATCATAACAATGTGTCTATGGTGATATATACCATACTTATACCTGAATAGGAACCTAAAAATGAGCACAATTTCTTATGTTTTTTTATTGTGCTTTTCTTCTTCTTCCTCTTCCTAGACTCCAATTGACTAGGAGGTAGTTTTCAAAGAACCTACAGGATAAAACTTCCTGTTCCAGAAAATACACCCCTAGAACATCTTTATTCAACATAGGAAAAATCTCAAATTGCGCTGCAAAAGACTGTCATTTATGTTATGAAATCTAAGCTTATGTATAAATTTTCTTTTCCTCTCAAAAGGAATTATTTGGCGATGTGGTAATAATACACCCTTTAATAATATAAATTTAGAAAAAGAATGAAAAATAATTAGCATGATCAATATATGTATTATTCTCATGCAAATTATTCTCAAAGTAGGAAGAGTTTGCCTTTATACTGCCTTTTATTAACTCAGAAAAAAATAAACGAAAGCAGTTTGTGTTAAAATGCAAGTAGAAATACAAGTGGAAAATTATGTAAGAAAACACAAGTAGGTGCTCCGGCAGATCTGGAAAAAACATAGTAATATTTTATTTTTCTCATACTTAGAAAAAAGGTTGAACCAGAAAACTCTCTTCTGAGATGTGCCCAGTGGTGAAAAGGTCAGCGTTTCCTGCCAATTGAATCAGAAATAGTCACTTAAAAGTTTTTGTAAAAAATATTTAATCTAGTTGGCATTTCCCGTCATTCTGTAAGTGTGAACTGTAAGGAAAAGTGTTTTCTTAACTAATGTAAAGCCRTATGTAATTGTCTTCTAATGGAGTAGATTATCTCACTTTCTGGGGTGAACTGTACAGGAAGAACTATACAAAACTACACAGAGGAATCACTTAAGTTCAATTAAGTCTAAGTAGAAAATGAGGTTTTTGACAAAAATCTTCTACAAAAAGGGGCAGTACTACAACCGTGTTAAATCCAAATTTTTGAAACAACAAGCAACAGAACAACAGCATCAACAAAAGAGAATTTGAGGAAAAGAAATAAATATTAATGTGCTGTTTCAAAAATACTTCACCCTCAGAATCTTGAAAGAATTCTTTTTCTTCAGTGACATTTCATAGTTTGTTGGTTTGTGGCTAATTATGCCATTCATTTAGCCTGAGAATAGAAATCTTTTTCTGTAAAATGTATAGATTCCCATGAGAATTCTGAACTCTGGACATGCTTTGGTTTTGCTTTGTTAAGTTGTAATTAAAGTGAAAAAAAGAATTTGTTCTCTTTCCTATTAGTCCATATTTCTCCTCATCTCCATGCATTTATACATTTTCTAATCACGAAGTTATTCAGAAATACTCTCCTTCAACTAATGATCATTATAGTCTCCATTTCATACGTATTTGTTTCTGTGCCATGATGTGTTTTTAAGTCAATTTACTATGCTTAGAAGGGGCTATTTATTTTTATTAAATAGTACCCAGATTGAGGCTAATAAGCAAAATGCTAACTGTCTCCTTTTTGTAATGAGTCATAAACAAGGTACATCAGGGAGAAATATACCTCAGGCCTCACAGGCAGTGCTTGCTTACAGTAAGGACCACAGAGCAGACATTGCTATCATTTTTCTAATTCTCATAACATATTTTTCTGATAATATCACCTAGGACAGTGATTCAATACTGGCTATTACATTCATCATTTCCAGAAGCAAAAAAATCACAATTTAGACAAGCAGGCTCTGCTTATATATCAGTTTAGGACATATGCGCACACATACACGCAACGCACAACTTAGGAAGTAATATGTTTTCACAACTTGAAGAAAACATCAAACTTCACAATAAATTTTCATGTGACTGTAAAGTTTCAAGCCTTTGTACTCCTAAACCATGATATCTGGCTTGTCCTAGTTATTATCTCTGGGAACTGATGCAAAGAAATGATTATGCACCAGCACTGGAAAAACCTATGGGGGGTGTGGCTTCTAGCTCAAAACTACAATAGAAAGGGACAAAAGTATGTGGGAAAGAAAATTGCACAGACAGTTCTTGTCTATTTTTATTAAACTAGYGTTATACTTAAAAGATCTGTCCTCTTGAATTCATGTTGGTGGGTCATCTGGTCCAACCTCCCTGCTCAAGCAGGGTCTTCCTAGAGCACAGAATTGCAGAATTGCAATCAGAATGGTGCAGAATTGCATCTAGATGGTGCCAGAATATCTCCAGTGAGAAAGACTCCACTCCCTCTCTGGGAACCTGTTGGGCACCCACGCAGTGAAGAAGTTCTTCATCGTGTTCTGGTGGAATTTTGTGAAACTACATGTGCATCTATTTCTTTCTGTTTCCTCTTGCCCAAGAAGAGCCTGGATCCTTCCTCTTGGTGAACCCTCCTTTAGATACTTACACACCTACTCATACAGATAGGTGTACAGGGTAGGTATATTTATACTTACATAGGTTCTGGATTCTCCATCCCAGGGTTCTGGTAGAGCACAAAGAAAACAAGGTGTGGCTAGGGTTTCTAGAAGAAGAAAACCACAACACTTGCATAAACACCACCAAAGGGTAAATGGTATAAAAGCCAKGTACTTGTTCTGGGGGCAACTGGTATGTAAGATGTGACAGGTGACCCCTGCCCAGCTTATGAGAGAAGTCTGGTCCCTCCCACAGCAGCATCCCAGACCTTTTTGCCCTGGAAAGACACCCCAAACATATATTATTGCTTATGTTTCTTATAAAATAATACTATCAAGAAAAGTTGGATGAAGTCAATTCTTTTAAATAAAAACAAGAAGTGCGTCAGAAAAATCAAAGYTACATACAGAGAAAAACAGATTTTGGCTTTAGAAAATTAGTATAATAGTATTTTAAAAGGCAATCAAGAAAAGTAATTCCTTTATGTGTTTGAAAAAAGATGGGTATAAAAAATAAAAATTTTATGTTCTCTAACATCTACTATATGAAAAAGCAGTGAGCAGAAATAGGCAATAAAGGATTTTTAAAATGAACAGCTAAAGCACTGTAACAGCCAACACAGTCAGTCTTTCCCTGGAAATTCTGACTGTAACCAAAATCTTATTCTGAAAGTCCTGAGGCTTATTTAATAAAAAAAAAAACCAAACAAACTAGTTAATTAGAATATGAATAATTTTATATAATGCAATACTTGATGTCTATCCTGTCATATATGTTATTAAAAGTGATRGCCATTTAAAAATATTGAAATAAATGGCAGTAATAGTTTCTTTCCTAGGAATAAGTGTGACTCAAATTCCTTTGAAAATTATGATTTGCAAAAATCTATTTTCTTCTTTCAATAGTAGAAGAGCATAGAAACTAAGTTAAAAGTTATCTGTTACTGCTGGTCTAAATTTCTTGGAAATTTACACTGAGTTATACATATATATTTAGTCTACTTCAAGAAATGTTGAATGATTCTCCTTTTGGAAACAGAGTATCCTTCATAACAGTATTTTTTTCCAAAATACTTGGTTCTCCAGCTCTAACATTTAAAAAATKATTCTGATTCAGTGAATATGAAGCCTGAACAGTGTCAGAGCCAAGAAATTACAAGAAAAATGTCTGCAGAAAGTATGCTACTGAGTGTTGTGTGTTTGCWCTTGAAATGAAAATAAATATGCCACTAAAATACTAGTGGTGCATGTTACTATATGTTTGTACATACATTTGAAGTGTCATACGCATATTTGAAATATATTATATGTATTTGAAAAGTCAAAACAGATGAAATTAAAGCTGAATATGTTTTTCGTAGTAGTTGCATTTTAAAAAGTGATTAAGAGTGGTCTCATAGCAGTMAGGCACAGATGCTATAATAAGACATTAAATACAGTAGTGGAAGAATGTGTTGAAAAAAATTAATTAAGTTTACATTCCAACTACATTTGCTTAACAAAGTTTAAGGATGTGATGACTAGTAAAGGTCACAGACACTGTCATGAATCTCTGATTCACAAATTATTTGTGGAAATTCCCATTTCAGGGTAAAAATATGAACACAAATATTTACACAAACCAGAAAAATGGGTAAGATTTATACTTAACAGGAAATTATTCTCGAGAGGAAAATTATTGTTATGGCTAAAGAWCATTGGATCTCAAATTGCTGTTTTCTGGTTCCAAAGTTACAGAGTCATCTGGGAACTGAATTTCCATTCTGTGATTGTAAGAGAATGTTAAACAACAATAACATATGAGTATAATACCAGTTCTTCTTYAGTTACTTTCAGAAACTTCATACATGGTTCTTAAGCAGGAAATTACTCCAAAGCAAAACACATAGCTATAACCAATTTTTTTTCATAAACCCACAGTCTCATAGTGTTTGGAAACACTRGTGTAAGACCACTGCTTTCAGCAATAAAAAGATTTCAGCTTCATTCCATAGCTACCAGGATTTCCARAGTGGAGACAGACTGTCCATGCAACTGCCTTTGAGGTAAGATTTCAGGCTTAACCGGGATCCTACTCAAACCAATTTATTTTCTTCAATGTTGTTGCCAGTTTTCCTGTATTTTAGAAAGCCACTGTTGACATCATTCGAGCACTTCATTTTTATTCATAAACAGAAGCAAGGAAGTTTGTGTACGGAATTTAATTTGACATAGGCAAATATATTTTGGAAACAGTGATAAAGCCTAAAATATGTAACAGTTGCCCTGACACGTAAAATGATTGCAGCGAGCCATTTTTTTATTCAAAAGGAAAAAATAAATATGTGATTGTTCCAAATTTAGAACGTCTATGCTATTTTAGGGATTTATTTTAGCTCAGTAAATAAATATATAAGTAAAATGGAATAATATTTAGCAATATTAGTATGATTCTAAAATAGTGAAGTAGAATTGACTAAATAATTTGTGCATTCTGGAAGAAGCATGGCCCAGAGAATTAATTATTGCAGTTGAAATAATCTTATGAAAACAAATTTATTAAATAGATAAAATATGTAACACTTAGACCAATCACCCAGAACATCCTATTTCATGTCAAATTAAAATCGAAAATATTTTATAAACCCAATAGATTTAATAAAACTTTCTATAAATAAAACACACATATGGAAAACCTATGCATTTGAAGCTACTAAATACATAAAGTTTTGTTTCCCTCTCTATGTATACTTAAAATAGAGATACCATTGTCATCAGATTTCACACAAAAAAATTCAGGAACTTATAAGAACTTATTCACCAAAGCATTTTTCACACATAAGAAAGGATATAATAAAACAATATAAGATCGTCACTGCCTACATGTGGAGCTCCTACACCTGACCAATGCAAGCTGCATCTCCAGTTAGGAYGCCTAGGGACATAGTTTTGCTGCATATGGCTTTCGAAACATAAAAAACATAGTTATGCTAATCCCAACCAAAAAAAAAACCAAAACTTTTTTAGTGTTTCTAAACAGATTTACCCTCAAATTTTGTACAATGAAGATGGCATGTTGAACTGATGCCTGAGAAAGGTCCGGTAGCTACCAGAAGAGAGCTCTTCCTGCAGGAACTCTCAGGTTTGTTTCAAGGTGGTGTAGGTCTTCTCTACGTTTACCATGAAAATGGGATACTGAGGATATTTAAACCTTTCGTAACATCTAAGTAATATTGAAAGGAAAACAAGATTTTGGAAACTTAAAAAAACATACAGGATAATAGAGATGATACAAGGTTGCTGTTAAGGCTAACTAATGCAGGGATTTTATGCCTATGTCCTTGAATTTGAACTTTGCAAGAARTTGAATGTTATAAAATCAGTTTAAGTTGAGAACTGTTTTGCTTTGAGGTTTTTTACTTGTTGCATTTTTTCACCCACATTAAGGCTAAGATGAACAAAGAAAGTTTTCTATTTCTTTACCAATTCCTATTTTTCTTTTCAAAAGCAACTTATTCTTTTCCCCTAGTGTTTGGGTGAAGCTTTCTGAGAAGTGGGAGATTGACCTCTATGTTCACTTYTCCCTGTGGCCACTTGACATTTCAGATACCTGTTTTCTCAGAGCAATCCATTCCACACCAGCTTTAGCGAACTTCACATAATAGAACTGCTCTAAGCAGAGGACTCCATACCACAGCTGCAAGAAAGATCCCTGTTGATTTTTTTTTTTTTTTAATATTTACCCTTGAAAGTGTGTTATTTTGAAACCTTTCTGAGAGAGAAACTGGGTCTTGATGTGTTCATACATATACTCCACAAATAACATCACAAAGAATATATATTTCACTACAAGTTGCTTAATTCTATTTTATTACTTCCTATAATTTAATCAGTAATATAGTACCTATAAYTAATTTCTTGTCTTAACGATTTTTATTTAATAATTATGTCTTTGTCGCGACTGATTCTGTTGTCTTCCCTTGGAAATCATAAAGCATCAGGAAAATTATATAAAGTACAGAACTTTTTTGCAACAACTGTGAGTTTATTTGACRTCTTTTAAGAATTTTATTCTGTATTCTGTTTGTTTTGGGGTTTTYCACCTTCTTAGAAGACAAAGGTAAGCTGTCATTCACAGAAGGGTGGCTGTTAGTAGGGTGTTCAGAACAGAATAACAACTTTGTATGGACTGTGGTACTCAGCAAATGGGCCAGACAGAGCCCCATCCATCCCACTTCAGTGTCTCCAACAGCAGTCAGTAGAGAAAAATGCYTAGGAAAATAACAATATAAACAGAGAACACAGAGGATAATTCTTTWCTTAGTACAGGTTTCTTTACTTCAGAAATAGCCAGTAATTTCCTGAGCTTGCAGCTGAATTCACACTGTTGCAATTGTTATTTATCCAAGTATGTAAAGTGCATGGATTTGCATAATTCATTTTTAACCTCTGAAATCCTGTGCAGAGTCAGATATCTAAGTATATAGAAGCACATGGGAAGACACAGATTTGATCTTTTTTTCATCTTTGTTTCTAGATGCTATATGCTTGCTTGCTAGTAATTGATTTCTAGATGAATTAACACAGGTTTAGATCATAAAATTTCATAAYTTATGCATTTAAATAATTTTTGAAACAAAGTTGTATTTAGTGAACAATTCAAGTGAACTATGTAGATTGCCAGTATTGCATCTCAAATTAATCTCAAACAAAGTCACATTAGTCTYAAACAAAGCAACAAGGTATATATGTAATAAACAGTTAACATTTTAATAAGTGTCTATTTTCAAATGTCATGTTCTAAGGTTAAATTTAATGTTTCAGATCTACAGGCTAAGATTGCTGCTTCAGGTTAGCAAGGATAGGTGATTACCTTGTAATTTCCATAATAGTCTTTGCTATTCCTGCAAGACAAGTTTATATCTGCAGCCACTGAGGAGCATCTCTAATATCTCTCTTTTCCATTTCCCTATTATTGCTCTGGCTTTTTCTTATTGAAAAGAAAGCTTAAATGGGAGCTACAAGAGAGAGAAAGGCAATTGCTTGGGAGTTAGGCACACTCAGATGACTTAAGGCACTGATGGCAGATTTTGTGCTGCAATTCTTCCCAACAACTGTACCATAGCTTGGAATGAGACCAATGTTAACTTTTTTTTGTGGTTGTTTCCTTTATTCTTTAGGATTTCCTAGAGCTCATTCAATGGTTTTAGATTTGGGGGATGTTTCTGTCAGTTCAAAGATAATSTCTTATGGAAATATATTTTGCTTTTATGAGACATGCAACTACCATGCTCTTTGAAAACAGATTTTAGACTACTGCAAGAAGTATTTGAATGCATTGTGCCAGTGGCATTTAAGGTGTTCAGTTCACTGGATTTTATGCTCTTTATATAAGAAAARGTTATTTTATATCCAACTCAAAGTGGATTTTTCTTTCTTATGGTTGTTTTTGTTACCTCTGAAATATTCTGTGATCTGTGGGTGGCAATATTCTACTCAGGACTGGCTAGGATTGTGTTGATACMTGCCATGTACCTGCCTATTTTTGAAGCATTTTAAAGTACATAAATATTAGAGTATTAAAAGCTTGAATTTAGGTATTTTTATCAACATAAAACATTAATTTTACTTAATAATTTAAAATAAAGTTAAAATAAAATATGTTTCAAATAATACTTTTTGTAAACTGGACTAAGCAAAAAAAGAAAAACAAAAAAGCAAGTAAAAGCATTGAGTCAAAGCTGTATTGCATCACCATTGCAGAAAATATTATGCTTATTATGATGATGATKATKATTATTATTTAATTATTATTTATTTTCCTCTTTCAGGAGAAGAATTCCTATACAGTAGTGGTTTTCAGTTCAGTTATGATAGTTGAAGCTGTAAAATTTTGACACTTTTAGAAAACTGTTTGCTTGGTTTTTCTTTTCCCTATAATCAAGCAGCACTAATGAAAGAAATTAGAACAAAAATCTTAAAATGGTAGTTTCAGTTTAAGTGAAATAGTTTCTGATATTTTACAGCCATGGCACTAGTCAGTTGTTTACCGTGTTAGCTAAAATCAGTAAATTACTCTCCCAGCACAAGTGTTTTGTATTTCATTCGATCATCTTTTCCTAGTATTTGTTTGGTTTTGTTTTGTTTTCTTTTTAACATGTCCGGCTTATACTAAAAATATATGAAATTTTGTTACTTTGATATATAGATTTCCTCTTACATTGTCAGTGAATCCAAAGCTGTCCCCCTCCACTGCTSTTCAGAGTGTTAAATGCCTGGTGTGATAGGAATTACTGAATTTCCATGTATTACACTACAACAACCATAAACAATGTGATAGCCTCAGAAATTAACTGTATCTATGATATAATTTGCCATAGTGGCCTAGAAGTTGGTCTTGGAAAAAAAAAAAAAGATATTAAGTTACAATACTGAAAAAAAAAGAACCAATGCAAATCATTCCCAGGATTTTATGGAGGTCATGCAACATACATAGCAGAAGGTAAAGAGGTATTTTATGTTACACATAAAAAGATGTATTGACTGAATATTGAACAGGAACTATGAAACTGCAACCATTTGCTGATGAAGACAGTTTTGGGCTGGCCTAAGCAGAGGGAGACAGAATGGAGCTAATTAAGTTCAAATCTGTCTTAGAGGTAGGTCACTGACTCTACCCATTTACTAGTCACTGGAAAGCAGTCATGAAGGAAAACGTGAGTTGAAGAAGGAGTGAAAATATGATCTGTAGAACACCCAAACATCTGACATTTTGCCCTCAGAGACATACAAAGCAGGTACCTGCCTGCCTCTCTGTAGACAGCTGATGTGAACAGGAAGAGTTAATGCAACAGGCATGTCCACCAGAGTMAAGAAGAAAAATTTTATGGCCGCAGCAAGAATGTCAAATCCTGTTTGGTTTGTTGTCTTTTTGTAGCATCAGCGGAGAGAATGTATTCTTGGGGCAATGTGCCGCTACATTTATTGCAACCTAAGATGACATGAGCGTTTCAGGCATAGACTTGCGTAGTAAACAAGCCTGGAAATAGCCGCCAAAGGAAAAGGTTATGACAAAACACTGAGGAACTAGAAATATAGCTGAAAGGCAAGTGCAGGACAAAGACTTGACCAAGGGTTGAAGAGAAAGAACAAACCTGAAGATATTTACTCTTTTGTTTAGTCATTGTGTACTGTACATTGTTCAGTACATTATGCTATACATTAAACAATGCATGTCTTTATGTAGCAAATATTTATACATAACRTTGGGATCTGTCCTGTCAACTTGGTATCAGGAGTCCATGCCATTCATAACGRGTCTCTGGTCAGAGACAAAAAGTAAAAATACAGATAAAAGTGCCTTGGGAAGCAATTGATTCACCCACTGATAACAGATAGAGCTATGAGAAGTTATAAGCAACCAACTTCTCACCATAATTATGTTTGGTTTGAGATAAACTAGTACATACARTGTAAGTATGATACATTGCTTCCTGTTATTCAACATTTATCCTACACTGTTCCTTGTGGAACTTTTCAGATGCAGCCCAGGGATATRGTAGAGTCACCACSTCTGGAGGTGCTTAAGGAAAGACTGGATGTGACACTTAATCCCATGCTCATGGCWAAWCTCAATGGTCTCAGAGATCTTTTTCCAGCCTAATTGGTTCTGTGATTCTCTTTTGCTGAAGTTAATGAAGGTATTTCAAAATATCCAACCAAATCAATGTATACCAATTATTGTGAAGGAACCCAAAAATATTTTGAGCTCCAGAGTCTCAGCTGAAGGTGTTTATATTGTGAATGATTCAAAGTGGCATACAAATCATAAGCAAAATGAAGGATTGAGAAAAAAATTACTAAAGCATYTTACATAGAATAAACAACCAGAAATAACAACATAAACTATACAGAGATAGATTAAAAAAAGACATAAAGAAAAAGTCAGAAATTTTTTATTTCTTTTATTCATTTTACTTCATGTCATGTGTCAATTATTGCTATTTTATAGCAGAATGTTTAATGCTTGATAGTGGAGTACACAAGAAGTAGATGTTTCTATTTTTAAAACCTTTTTCTCTTTGGTCTCAATCAAAAGTCACTTCACAGATTGTAAACTTTTTCTCATAACTTCTGTGTCTGTCCTAGTAGGTATAAATATGACTGAAGTTTACTTTGGGCTCAGCCWGGCTAAGAAAAAAATTTCACTCTTAAATTCACAGCAGGATCAGTAGTCAAAGCACTGTATAATAATATACTATACTGGCCTTTAACATAAAAACTTTCATTTGTTACAGAAGACACTTCATGAMAGATTTCCTCAATATGCATAGTCAGACTTTTTCCATACTATTTCAACTAGAACAGACAACAGGGACACTTTTACATTTAAAGGTAAAGTACATTAGAGTTATTTATTGTCAAATTTGACTTATTCCCTGTGGTGGTTTGACAGGAAACAGGATTTCTGGGATCCTGTGGTCAAGCCAATGGATGTTCAGATTTTAATATTGGCAACTTATTCGGCCGGTGGGACTCTGGATCCACCTCTGAGAACACAAGGTTAAAGCAGGGGTCTCCCCCTGGGAAGTTCTCTTGGGTTCCGGCGGGGAAAGT
Source organism: Cardinalis cardinalis (assembly GCA_014549065.1). NCBI lineage: Eukaryota > Metazoa > Chordata > Aves > Passeriformes > Cardinalidae > Cardinalis > Cardinalis cardinalis. The sequence continues at coordinate 434,441 of JACDOX010000007.1, forward strand.
GTTCACATCTCTCCCCCATCCAGCTGCTGCTGCTGGGCAGAGGAGGGGAAGCCATGCGGCCGGGGAGGTAGGCCGGGGCTTTGGACAGAGATGGGAGGTGAAGAGGCCTCGGCATGGAAGGGTGGGAGAAGCACCAGGACCATCGGGCAGCCCCCCCCCAGGAGAGAGAGAGAGAGAATACAGTCTGTGATTGTGACTGCGTTACCTTGAAACTTGATAACATGTGCCAGCAGCACGGCTGAGAAGAAGAAGGGGGGGAGAGAAAGTGTCCGGCTGCTTGCGGGAGTCTCCCCGGATGGGCAGAGCCCAGGTTTTAACCCTTTCGTGGACAATGAAAATTCTGCAGAGCTTTGACTTTTCCTGCAATGGAGCAGCAGATGAAAAGGGAATTGAGTGAGTGAGATGAGGGCCTGTGCCAGAGGGGGAGAGAGAGATGTTGGAGAAATAGAGAAGATGGAGTGGCATTTCTTGATGGACTCTTTTGTGTAGCCATGGACAGAGCCATGTTCCTTGTGACACAGAGACTGCATCCAGGGGGGGCAGTGACTCAGAGCCAAGATGAGTTTTCAGTGTTGAGACCCCTCGGCCCCAGGGGATGAAAAATATGGGGGGGACAGGCATCCCAAAGGTGAGACTGTGCTCTTAATGGAACGGGACAAGGCACCCTTAAAAGATGACCCTGGAAGCAGCCCTGGTCCATGTTTGGTGGTGAGAGTACTGAACATGGAAGGAAGAGGTCACCATGGCACAAAGAAGGACTCCTTCTCCTCTTGATGAACTGTAGATTGAGTATTCTAAAGGGTGGTGCAGGATTGAGAGTTGGTATTTGGAGGAGGTATTGTATTGGAAATTTGGTGGGGGGAGGAGGAAAGTGCTTCTGTGCAGTTTACATTTTCCTTGGGTTTTTTTTCCCTTTTTCTCTTGTAGTTTAGTTTTTTTCCTTTGTAGTGTAGTTAATAAAGTTTTCTTTGTCCCTAAGTGAGAGCCTGCTTTGCTTATTCCTGGTCACATCTCACAGCAGACACCAGGGAGAGGGTATTTTCATGGGGGCGCTGGCATTGTGCCAGTGTCAAACCATGACATTCCCCTACAGAGAAAAAGTCCAAGGACCATTTAGCTTTCTATAGTATATAAAAAAGAATCATCTATATTTTCCAGGGCTCCAGATACCCTTTACCTAACAATGAAAGTTTCTCAGCTGGTAAAGTTTTTTTCCTAGAAGATGAGGATGAGCTACTATGAGATGTTAATATAAAAAATGTTTTTGATAGAGCATCCTTACAAAGAATCTACTGAGAAATTCATAGGCAGAGTGTGAATAGGCTACATCAGTCTGCTTCAATAGAACAAAGAAGGCCAAAACCCTTCTGGTTCTTGATTTACTTTGGCATTCAGACATCGTTAATGATATTGACCACCAAAATAAGTAGTGTCATGAATAAAATCTGAATTTTTTCTCATTCTCCATTTCAGTAAAAATATTGGCTTTAGAGAATGCCATCGTCTCTCTTACTAGGGGGAGGATTGATTAATGGTAATGCCGATGAACAGAACCATTAACAGTAGGTAGAATACAATAAGGAAAGACTTTCCTTTTCCATTGAAAAAAAAGTGGGAATTTGTGAAAATATGTGAAATTAAAGGTCTGAAAGAATTCATCAGCGTAAAAGCAACAAAAACCACTTTGTGTATCAGCAATATTGGGCTGGAAATAACTGACAACAAAGGCAAAAATTTCAGCCATTATTATTTGAAAAGCATGTCAGACTAGTAAGTGAACATTGGTAGTGTTGATTGAGAAAAAGAATCAAAGACATTTTCCAGCACTATTAGTCTTCCTTGAGTGGAGCAAAATCCTATTTGGTCTAGGAATATGAGTGAATAATTAAACAGGAGACTTTTCAAACAAGGTTCTTAATGTGATTTTAAAAAGCCGGAGCTTTCAAAATTGAGTGTAGGGAGACATTCATCACACTTTCCTTTATGTCTTTCACAGAATTTTTTTTCTTTKCATCTTACACATAAAAAAATGAAGGAAAAAAGTTGTCTATGGGAGGACTTCCAGAAATTACCATAAGCGCAATGTTAAAAGACAGGTAAAATTCCTGGCTGTTCTCTGAGCAGTAGCACAATACAATTTGTCCT